>QLOJ01000644.1:13757-42712 GCA_003313625.1 Tricholoma saponaceum
AAAAAAAAAAAAGCATGTCAGTGAGGGAACATGGTGGGAAGAAAAGAACTTAAAGAAAAAAGTTCTAAGTCAGGCGACAAGGCGAACACACATGCATGTGGTTGGGCATCGAGTTGGATGGACGCGCGTATATGGACATCGACGCGATCTGTGCGTAATGTGTGTGTGCACATCGTGTGTGCCAGCACATTTACAAAGCTTTGTAAGCAAGAGTTTGATGGAAAACTATTTTATTCTACTTTTGACACACTTGCTTCGATTTGCTTCGAACTACTTCGAATCAATTTGATTTAATTAGATCCGATTTTCACTGGGGCTCAACCGCGAGTTTGGGGGAAGTTTTGTTTGTTTGTTTGATATTTGGTCTCATTTGGTCTGATAAGATAAGATAGTGGGATCAAGCCCCATATGAGTGGTTCGAGCGAATGGTTTTAGGAGCCTGAGTACTTAGTAGCCACACAGTCGCGGCCACTGTACTATGCCATCCGTCGAGCTCTTGCGCATTTCAGATGCAGTCATTGACTCAGTGGAGTCTGTTACGCGTATGTATGTTATAACCGTTCTTTAATTCTTCTACTTACAGTAACAAACGTACGTTCGATACAGTGTCTGATGAGCTCTTACGTAAATTCCACTGTATCCTTCCAGAGAACATCATTCTTGCTGCTCTGGATCTCATTGATTGCGAATGTGGTGAGCTTAGTTGCGGTAATACATAGGATTCTCGACGCTATCTCAAACGACAGTAATAAAATATACCACTCCGCAAGGCTATCCACAGTACGAAGTTCTCGGCTCAACCGCCACATACAGTGTTTTCTTGGACATGGCATTGGCACCTATGTCATTCTACTGTACATGTCCTGCCTTTTCTTATGTCGTCCTGGGTTCTAAGTCGCACATAATGGTACGTTTGTAGCAATGTTAACCTGTACTACTAACACTGTACTGTGATAACAGTGCAAACACATCTTGGCTACTCGTCTTGCCAACAAACTGTCACTTTTTATCGAACGACCAATGACGGGAGATGATTTACAGTTGATGATGGTCCGCCAGTTTTCTGACAATAATACTTTTATGTCAGTTGATAATCAAAACGAAGTGCCAGAATATAACATGGGTTTGCATTAGTTATAAGATACAAGCAATACCATGTACATCTTGGTATATTCCACGTCGCCAATCACTCGAATGTAACGCATTAATCATTAGCATGTCCATCGGCCTTACCTGCGTCAAACTTATCCTCCAGTAGTCTCCATTCTAACAGTGCGGCATAGTCTTGTAAACCTTTCGCCAGAGATGAACAACGTTCGTCATCTTTCTGAACTCCAAACGTTATGGTGACCCATTCGGCGACCTTCCTAATTTCCTCAGGCTCACAAACTGCCCACCATTTCTCAACTTCATCTTCCTCTGAATCGTAATCCTCGTCATCAGTATTGTGATTCAATGTTTGTGGGGAGTTCTTCGCATGGACAGGTTTCTTTCCCCAGATTGCCACAAACCAAGACCATTGCTTCATTGAACTGTATTCCTCACTGCCAGTTGATTGCCTGCACATGGCTCCTTTCGACTTCCTGCGATTTTCCATTTCACCTGATTTAGATGTCACTGCGGTGATGAAATCAAGGGCAGCATTCCTTTCGGCAATTCCAGGAGAAAGGGCCCAAAATACACGTTCTTCGTTGTCGGTCCCCAGCGGTGTGAATCGCGGCGCGAATCCTGGAAGGACAAGCTTCAGGGAATTTTCAATATGTCGGAGGTGGCGTTGCTGCACTTCCAAATTAATCTTTATATAAGGGCAGTGAGCAAGATACGCAATGGTTATACAGATAGGTAATATCACCTGGCATGAGTTGGGCTTGGTCTTGTCGTTATCCTTTAGTGATGCCTTGGCAGCTTTGCGTTCTGCTTCCCGTTTCTCGTTCACTTTTTTACAATACTCCTTGACGGATTTTGTCAAATCTTTTCCACCTTTGACCCCATCGTCAAGTTCATTGCGAATTGCATCAGTATGGATGGCAGACTCAATGAGGGCCTCAACCACTGGTATCATTTGGGCAGACTGTGCAATATGAATGGAAGTAGAGCCGTTGGGATCTCGGGTACTCCGCATATTGCGCGTGTTGTGCATGGCAGTAGATGTCGGAGGCGGCAAGGGATTAGGTATAGACAGATGTATTTCGCGTTCGGAGTCGTGGTTGACGGTATGGCGAAGCCTAGAGAGTGTAGCCCAAATCTTGTTCAGATTGGTTCCTGTCGCACGAATATCCTTTACAGCCATTGCAATAGGCTTACGGCGACAGATAAGCTGATAGACTGCAACCAAGAAACAACGCCGACCTTATCATCATCTTGTTTGGCGAGTAGTCCCAAGACTCCTAAAATGATCGCCCGTACGCAGGCTTCACTCACCCAACCGGCCATTCCATCCTCGTCTTCTGGGCACGTTCCACTGATATCCTCCAATTCCGTAAGATGGACTTTCGCAATTGGGGGTTGCATTATGCGCGCAAATCTCATCATAAATTCTCTAATTCCAAACCGAGCTCCAGCCTCCTTGAGATCAAAACTGACCGGAATTTTGATCCATTTCAGTACAGGTATCGCCTTTTGTAGGGACTTGGTCCGTGGGTTCGTTGAAGGAAAGGAGCCAGTAAGGTGATTGATTAAAGTCCTCGTTACTTTCGGCTTGTTCTGTCGCTCGGCATGTTTCCTAGGTGTTTTGTCCATTATCGCGTTGGATCGACCAGTTGGATGTTGAGGGGCAGAACCTGCTCCAGCTTTAAGCGTAACACTAGTGAGATTCCTTTAACAGGCCCGAGATGAAATTCGCCATACATTGCCAGGGAATAGCTGACCTTGTCGTTTCTAAGCTCTCTGATTTTCTGCAGCGAAAGCAAGTACAAATGTCACGACATTTTGGACACCTGCAGAAGGAGGTATTCATGAGACTATAAAGAGAATGAACTTGCTGGCTGACATACTTGAAAATGTAATCCTCCGTGTTAACATGTCCTTTATTCCTCCCTGTGTTCTTCTGAGCTATTATGACATCAAGATCTTCGCCATAACGGTTCTTCATGCAAGTTCTACACAACTTGACTTTACAGCGTTGCTCTTTGGTGCTGGATCTGTCCTTTGAGATGATAGTTTGCTTCATGGTGCAGTGAATGATGACTAAAGAAACAAAATAAGTAACTAACGAATTACAGATGCGGTTTTGAATACACGCCCCTGACGCATCGCGCTTCTGAGAACATTGGTGACAATAGAAGGAGCCATTTAGAAAATCGGTAGAAAGGTTCGGGGTAGACCCTAGAGCCACGGGTAGAGAACTTATTTTGAGAGGGGTTCCAGAAATGAGCTTCTGTTTCTTTGTACTGCCAATGGAAGTAGCCTCCGAATCAGACAGCTTGCGTTTGCGAAATAGCGGGCTGGCGGTGGTCAAAGGCGCGTTTTCTTTGCGAGAAAGAGAAGAATATCGAGATAAAGGGATGGGAGATGGAGGGACATCGACGAAGACACGTTGCTTGGATATGGATATGGATCCAGACATGGAGGTAACAGTGAAAGTCAACTTCAACACGTTTACACAACTTGTCGCGTCCAACTTAAAGGTCACATGATTTACAACTTTAAATTACCACGTGCACGAAAAAGTTTCACAGCTTCCAAAATCCAACTATCTCAGCCCGCTCTTTCCCTTAAAATCCTTCGCCTCCGATACCATGGCACACGCAGATCATACCCGGGACCCATGGTAAGCCTACTTCGTCCCATCCCCCCCCCCCCTGCTGTGCTTATTCTTCATCTACAGCCCATGGGTGATTCTTAGTGATTTTGGTGGAGCATTTTCCATGGGTGCTGTCGGCGGTGGTATCTGGTATGGGATTAAAGGTGCTAGGAATTCTCCACGAGTACGTTGTACAATGCAGACATTGTCCTTTTGTTTTAGATAATCTAATAAGTCACGTAGGGTGAACGCTTTGTCGGTGCAATATCATCCATGAAGGCACGGGCTCCTGTTACAGGGGGTAATTTTGGTGTATGGGGCGGCATGTTCTCGACGTTTGATTGTGCTGTGAAGGGGTTCCGGCAAAAAGAGGACGCATGGAATGCCATTATATCCGGGTTCATGACAGGTGGCTGTTTAGCAGCTAGAAGTGAGCGCACACTACTTACACGCTAAGATTGGATATTCAATAAAATTGGATAGGTGGGCCGAAATCCGCACTAGGATCCGCAATCGCTTGCGGTATATTACTTGGCGTATTTGAAGGGGTAGGAGTGTTGCTATCTAGAGTATTTAGTGAAGGACAGCGGCCGCAGATGGCTCCTCGTGAGTTGTGTCGTTATATTGAATGTATAATTGCTAATTTGATTGTAGTACCAGCAGCAATGACACCACAGCCATCAGGATTGCAGTAGACGCATTATATATTTTCTATTAATTTATGGGTGACATCTCGATGACGTCAGGCGACGTATATAAGACTTGAGAATCCTCCAGCAGGCTGAGCCAAGTCTCTAAGAACATCCCCCATCATGACCTCCACTCTTGACCCTTACACCGCTGCTGCAGAAAATGTCAATGTCACCCCACAAGAAAAAATAGCTGGTAAGTACACTTACTCTACCTCTAATAAACCTCAACCTCCTTCTCTAGGCCTTCACCACATCATCCAATCTGCGAAGGTTGGGATGCTTACAACGAGGTCGGCTGATGGAAGTTTCCATTCTCGTGCCATGACCCCCGCCTCTCGTATTGTAATGTTACTTTTGCTCTACTATATACGCTCACTCTTGTCCCATCAGCCTACAGTGAGACTCAACTTACCCTTATCTTCTTGGCAAACAATGCGTCGCATAAATTTGAGGAAATTCAAAATGATGCGAACGTCAACGTTAGCTTCCTCGACAAAGACACTACCGCTTGGGCGTCGTGAGTTCACTGCATCTACTTTGTATAATTATTTGCTTGACTTTGTGAAGCTTCTGTGGCAAAGCAAAAATTAATAAAGACAGAGAGTCGATTAAGAAACATTGGTCCCCATAGTTGGTTCATCACCAATGTTCCTTTGACATTTTGCTTATCCACTCGCCTTAGTGTTGCAGCCTATTTCGGTGATCTGAAAGACGGTGTTCACAAGGGCGATGAGAGCGACCCGCGTGTTTGTCTAATTGAAGTTGTACCCGAAGAAATAAGGTATTGGATGCCAACCAAGGGTGCGATTGGGAGGGCCATCGAAACTGGTGTGGGTGCGATGACTGGTAGGGTTGCAGCTCCTGGAGAACTAAGAACAATCACTGAAGCGGAGGTAAGTTGAAGTTTAAACATGTTATATACTTACAACTGATCAAGATGCCCTATTGCAGATTAAGTTGACGCAGGGTTTACATACGAAGTGAATGACAGCAAACAATAAGATTCAAACCGATTTGTATTTGTATAAGATAGCTTTCACGTACTTGCTATGCCATGAACTTGCAATGTCTTATTTCGCACGTTTTGGATCCCCGCATTGAATGTCCTTGCGCAGATCGCTCAAGATAAGCAGTCCGCTGTCATCTACACTTCGCCATGCTTACGCAGCACTGTCTTCGTTGGCCAGGTTCATACCCCAACCGTCCTACCTTATCCATTCGGTGCTCTTCATCCTAAGAGTCCAAACAGCACGTTACTTTGCAGAATCCCATTCAACTCAGAAATAGCAGACATGGCGTCAAACGCATCCATCACTAACTCCGCGTTGACAGCAGATATCGATAATGAGCGATCGAAGCCCAATCGCTGTACTGATGTCGTGCTGTACTCTCAAGACGCTAAATTCCTAAACAGTCGCACCCCCGTTTGCTCTCTGCCACCAGAAATCTTGTCATGGATATTCGAACTTGGACAAGCCATTGAATTAGGTGAATTTGAGGAATCTGATGACTCTGATAGCGATGACGCGTCTGTGCATAATTCGTCTTTCGAGATCTTAATGACCCACGTCAGCTCACACTTTCGAAACGTTGCACTTGGCACCCGCAAGCTGTGGAGATCGATTGATATTACACGTGTTCAGCCCATGGAGTTAATCGCGACCTACATATCAAGGTCTGACGGTTGTGGACTGTTGATCCGGCTTGATTTTGGTGCGCAAGCCCCAAGTGCAGATGAGCTGGCCAAATTCAACGTCATTCTTCCCCATTCAGACCGTTACCATCGACTCATAATTGACACCGCCAGTGAAGCGATGGAGAATCCCATTATTCGTCATTTTTGTGATCTAGATGCACCAATGCTGGAACACCTCTCGATCGCTGTCGAAGAAGTCGAAGGGACCACCATGGTTAACACAGGCGTGCTTGGGGGAGGTGCTGAGAAGTTGTCCTTCGTACGACTCCGTGGCCTCGCAATACCGTTGTTTCGACCACCGCTTAATGTGGTGACCACGTTGCACCTTGATCAGACCTTGCCGTTACCAATTCACTTTACGACATTCCTCCAGATCCTGACTGCTTCGCCCTTCCTCGCCCATCTCTCTGTATACGGAGACATCGTGAGCTCACTCTCTTGGCCTGACACTCTACCCCCAATCGACTTGCCTAACTTGCGTTCTCTGCGTATCTGTGGTGTCAGCGGTGTGATATATAGCAGACTGTTACTGGGCATCAACGCTGCTGGTCTTGACTCTTTAGTGCTGAAGGATGCCCAAGAGTTTGATTTGGAAAATTTTTGGACATCCCCCAATGTGTTCAAGTTCCCTCAGCTTCACCACCTTACGTTTTGCGACTTCGAACTCTCGAGCCATGCATACGCAGACGTTTTCCGCGCGTTTCCCACGATAACAAAGTTCACAACGTCGTACTCCCCTACCACTCCCCTAATTTTGTCACTGCTTGCACACTCGACGGAGGTGAACATTCCGTGGCCAGACTTACATACACTTACCTTCCTTTTAAATTTGTACGACGATGACTTGATCAAGGACGTCGTCAGAAACCGAGAAGCGGCTGGATGTGCTCTTGTCAGGCTTCGTCTGGGTACAAGTCTCCACCCATCAGCCTTAAGACACTACAATTGGCTTCAAGAAAACGTGGTTCTAGAAAAAATCGAGAGATTGGAGCATTGGCCTGTGACTGATTTTTATTCGGACGAGGATGACGTTTTGTTCTTTTGATTAGGATGAAAAGCAGTCGTTCTACTAAAAAGTTACAAACATACTTCACATAAAAACACCTCATCAAAAGGGTCAACTTCATACCTACTGTTCTGATTGGTACATAATGCTACTGGACTGGGATATCATCGTTAATCCTTGAACAGAGGTTGGAACATCTATAAGGGGCGTAAGAACTCAAAGTTTTCGGAGGAAGGAGATGAAGGCAAACTTGCTCTTGAGCTATCAGTTTGTGTTGGTTCGAAGTCCCCCTCTTCAATTTGTAAGTCAAAGCTGTCCGAACATTCTGTTTCGTCTCTCGTATATCCTTGTGAGGCTTGACGACCTTCATTAGGTGGCCGCTGGGATGAGAAATCAAATGCAACTTCTTCCCCATCGCCATCCAACATTTGTACCAATTCATCCGCGTCCATGTTCTCAACCCCTAACCCTGAAGACCTGACGACTTCTTCGTGAGCAACGGAGAGCTGAGAGGATGTTGGCAAAAATAAAGGCTCGCGAGATACGCCTCGTTCTGAATGAGGTGGCGCAGTACTGCTGCTCGCTTCTTGATCTGATCTGTGCGCTGTGATAGGTGCAGGCCGAGAAAGAGAATGCGATGGAGGTGCCACTCGATCGACAACCTGGACGGCTTTCATAGGTCTCTTGTTTCTGATTTCTGTCGGAGAATCCTGGCGGTCGCGTTTCCTGTTGTTAGATGGCTGATAATGCAGGGTCGGAGCCCCAGTTACTGCTCCGTGAACTTGACTGGTTGAGATGACAAACAGGCTTTCCGAATTATCGCCTTCGATGTCAATGAAAAGTGGGGCAGCGGGGTCAGTAAAGCGAAGATCAAGTGACAAAGACATGGAGTCCGCGAAAGCGATAGTAGCCTGGGACATGAACGTTGAACATTCTTCCGAATCTCAGCCGTAGCACTCACGTTGAATTCACGCAGATGAAATGCGATCGTCGTCGGAGCAGCATATATGTTGTATACATCAAATTCATCTGAGCTTATTGAAATTTCTGTTGCAAGCTGAGCCTTGCCTATGTCAAAAGAGTCAAAATCGCAGTGAAACATTTGGAAAGACAAGCAAACCCTTGGGATCAAATGAAGATTCCAAGCTCCTGAGCTCCACTTCAGATTCTCCAAAGCTCCAAATTAGTTGAGGATCAGATTTAGCCCCTTTGGCGAGTGGGAAATGCTCTATCATATCCTTTACAGCCCTTGGGCCAATAGTTAGGTTTGATTCATCTATTGCGTCTGGTAATCCAGGTGCCATGAGTGCTGTCGGAGTCAGCAAAGGTAACCTGTGCGTCTTGGTAACACCTACGAGTACGGTTATCTCAGAAAGGAAGATTATGAATTAATATACTAACCATGTTTGCAATGTAGCCGTACCACGAGCTTACTTTCAAGACCGTCCTGTTCTTCGTCCTCTACTGGCTGAGATGTCTCGACAATGGACATCTCACATCGCTCCACAGCTTTCTCTACGGTGCGGTGTTTCAAAATTGAGAGAAGCGACTAGGTAGATGAATTTTGTAGTTGGCGTCGAAACTACCTATTTTTTGAGAATTACCTTGGTTAACAGCTGGCCTGAGACAGAGGCTTGCTCCAGGTTATCCATCAAAACCGCGCCTGTCCGACCGATTCTGTATTTCGAGAAGAAATGTTTTTCATATTTGAAGCGGCAGTATGCTGATTTTGAGGAGTTGGTGGCAGAAAGTGATATTGTATCGCCAGTTGCATAGATAGTAAGTTCTTCGCCGTATTTAGACAGACAAGTGAGAGCCTTAGTGAAAGCTGGTGATAGCTGAGTGACATGACATAGGGAGAGGTGGCTGGTAGGTTACGTTTGAGCGAAGATGAATCCAAGGTAAACTGCATGAAGAAGAATATGGAAACAGGTATCTGTATCAGTTCGCCTAACAGTGCTAGTAGCAGTAAGTACGAGAAGTTCCGGCTTGGTTTCGATGTGTTGAAGTTTTGATCAATGTTTGGCAGACCGGTCTTGGACGCGCCGACTCTTGAGATCTCCCGAGTATGGCGTACCCGAGCCAGTCTAGGTCTGTCAGCCACCATGATACTCCTTTCCCCAGTGGATCTCTACTTTTCCTTCCATGCTTGGGCCACGCAATATGGATTCCGAGCAGCACCTCCATCGCCATCGTTCTACGAAGCTGCTCATCGATCGCTATGAATCGATGGGCAGTACAACTGTTTATCCGTCTCGCGCCAGTGCTAAACCTTCCAGCGTAGTACAAAAGCAAACGACGCATTTTCCGGGTTCCCACAAAAAGGACAAATCACCTATCCGCCAATCTCTTCGCAATCTGTTTTCCGTGTTCAAGAAGGTCAATGTAACCGGAAAGTATAAACCAGACGAGAGCATTTCTACAATTAATCGTCCCGGGTTGGTGTTGCCTACCTTGGAATCTTCATCTATTCTCGACTTTGAACCCCTACCTCATGCCAGGGTGCACACAGGTTCATTGTTATATCTTTCCCGTGCCTCACCCAGCTTTCCTACTCTTCCCGTCTGGACAACCTGTTCCGCAACTGTCGAGGCCAATACGATCGTGATATCCTGGCTAACCACTCATGGAAACCCGTCCATTCATATCATTCAGTTGTCTAACTGTACAGATGTTCGATCGCTTTCATCTCTCCAACTCGATGCGGAAGAGTGCGCTCTTCTTCCAAAGAAAGGAGATGCCGAAGAACTAAAGGTTTTTGAGATTTTATTCGAGGGAAGAGCAAGAGAAAGATTCGCGGCAACGTCCGTACGAGAACGAGCTGAGTGGGTCAGTGCGATATGGTAAGACTATTCATTTAAGCTTGTCAGTCACACCCTCAAGATGCCCAGGGATGCCATTCTTCCCTCACAGGAACCTACAAGACTTAATAGAGAACTCGCAGGGGAATCGTTCGATACACATTCTCGATCAGAAAGTGTAGTCACCTCAACTATGCTTGTTCCACGTTCGACCAGCCCAGTTCATACAGAACGTTCTCTTCCGCCCATTCCTGTGGTTTCATCTAGAGATCTTTCGGTCGATACCCAAGGAACACCTCGTCCAAGCCATCTATTACCTCCCGACCCCGAATCCCCGAGCATTTATACCTCAAGTCGACCTGCCTCGCGTTCGTCGATAAAATCACAGTCTCACTGCAGCAGTCCGTCCATTGCGAACCTTGGGAGGCTCTCGGTAGTGAAACAGCGCTTGGCTCAAATGGAGCGTAATTCCTATCTATCCTCTTCGTCTGGTTTAACATCGCCAATGTGGTCACCTCAGACTCCTGGACATTCCTCCTGTACCACACCCTCGCTCGGTCCAGGGGAGCGAGATAGCAGTCCACAAGGTCTGAACTTACAGCGTCCCAGCAGCGTTCGATCAAACGTCGTGGATTCCATACTTAATTCTTATGGCGACACCAGCGACGCAGACAAATCGGACTCTCATGTGCAGGAATTTAGAGAAAATTCTCTGCCTTCGCGAATTCCATCCGACTCAGGGTTTCAGCCAGCTGCAATGACTCATGGGTTGGAGATGCTACAGGATCGTAGCTACTGCTTACCAACCAATCCGGGTGATCAAACTCTTTCTTTGCAACATGACGTCCAGGACTTGGCTCAGGAGCTGGCCTTTGTCATCGACCGTGAAGCCGATAATGCGAACATCTCCATGTCCTTATCAAAGCTTGACCAAAAGACAGAGGTGAATGGAGAAATCATTAGATCGATCGAAGCGCGAGCAATCGCTGCAGAAGAGCGCCAAAAGAAATTTGACCAGTCGAGTAATGCTGGTAGTATCTTGCAAGCAGTACAGTTAATGCGCCGGCAGCTCGCCACTGATTTTCCGGCTGTTCTTACCACACTCAATCAAATACAAGAAGGTCAAGCTATAGGACAAGACACGCAAGTAAAGTCGATGTCTGATACCAATGCGACTCGCCAAAACACTTCCGCCTCGTCTCCAGCGACTGATTTATCGGGACTGCACGCAAAATTGGATGACTTGCTGATGGGTTGTAATGCAGCTATCACCAACGATCCACGCGCTGAGGTAAGACAACTTGTACTGTGAAGGTCATGGAAGACAGCCGTTAAAAGCGTTTTACCAGGTCAAGCAAATTGTGCCCCTGCTAGAAGAAGTCAAAACCCAGACCTCAATTCAAGCTCAACAGCAAGCTGACAGCCTGCGGTATCTTAATGAACTCAATATGGTGGGTCTTTTTCGTTTGGAATTGCCTCGAGGAATACTAAGTGTAGGATTCTAGTGGCTAGAAGCTTTTGTAAACAATGGCACCTCTCATATACATGACCTAGTCATAAATGTAGACAAGCTCTTTCAAGAGCTTGGTTGTAGTTCGCAGCAGCTTAACGATCCTGCCAATGGAGCTTCTAACCTTCTTACCGACATCCGGCAGCTCCTCCTTACTATGCAGGCCAGAGATCAGAGTATCGTGGCTTTACAGGCTTCGGTGGACAGTTTATCTACGAAGCTCGATGGAGATCCTGGTACGACATTCAGTATGTTCTACGGTTTATTTATCGAACAGAGTGAGCAAGTTCTGATATTCCTCTAGACGTCGAAATTATTGCACAGATGATTGATCGTCAACGCCATGATCAGGAGACCTTGTTTCGAAGTCTTACCACCGGTACGAAAATTCGTCTGAGAAATACAGGAGTATGCTCATAACCTTCATGCAGAGATATCCGATGAGATAAAGGGCGAAAGACTGCGTTTTGTGGAGGCTATGAAAGAAGCCACTGCAATTAACGTTCAAAGTAGGTAATGGCAGAGAAACTATATTCTCGTGAGTCTAACATCCCGTTTACAAATAGTACATGTCGAACAATTCAAGGAAGAGCTGACCCGAGAAGTGCTGGGAATGACTCATGAAGTCGGTCGCTTGCATCGCGAGAGACAGGCAGTACAAAATCAAATTGCTGACCTTTTTGCATTCTACACAAAGCAGCAGCAAGCCGGGGAAGCTGTGAGTGTTCTTTTGAAGTTGATATATGTACTGAAAATACCTTGCACCTTAGTCCCTTCTCCCTAACAGTACGGTTCAGGTTCTGCCTCAGCATCCGTTTGAACGAAGCAAGTCGCATCGCCCTTTGCCACGACCACGCCGCATGTAGTCTTGCAGTTTGTGCTTTTTCCTAAACTAGTAAATATTCTGGCGGGGTGAGGAAATTTTTGGGAGAAGCAACTTTCAGCAATATACATATAATTGCATTGTTTTCTTATGATCTGAACCCTGAGGTTACGCGGCAAGGTGTCAAGCTTTATCAAGCTATTGAATTGAGCTACACAACACAAAGCATATCATACTTGACAATGTGGCCCTCTAGTCACATAAACCTATCAATCATTTCTTTAGCAATTAATGGCAGCTGTTTTCGCTCGGGTATATGAAGGTAAGGAGCGAGCGAAAATCGAGAATAAAATGTTTACGGTGATGGAGAATGGACTGGGCCGATGCAGCGTGCAGTTGCCGCAATTCGGAAATTAGTAGGAACAACCGAGTGCCTAAATGAGTCAACTTATAAAATTCCTTATTGCGTCTAAACCATGACTACGTACTCGTAATATTCTTGCACACTTGCGCCGTCCATTACCAAGACATCTCCCTAAGTTTCATGATGTGACATTGAACCGTAATGAAGAAAGGAGCTGGAGCGGCTCACATGTCGTAAAACAAAAGTGACTGCAACAGACTTACAATCTTTATTCTTGTCGTATTTGGCACGCAGACGGAAATGCATTAAAGCAGGTGAACCTAGGGAAAGTCCAGCTACAAAGGGCCCTAACCCAACCTCACTGTCACTGTGAAACTAAAATCAAGTTGTCAAATGCGAAGGGATTGAGCACCGTCAATCAACACACAGCCATCTTCTGCCGTTCCATATAGGCGCAACTTCGAGGGCAAGTCAGAGAAACGAATAAGGAAATCATGGTGACTGCTACCTCAGAACCTCGTTGAAAAATGGCGAGACGTTGAGAGCCTGAGAAACGCGCGTCTGAATCAAGTCCCGGGCCTTTACTACTGCACTGGGCGCACGACTGAAGGGAACAGTGTTTGCAGTCCCACCGACGTACTAACAGAGGTACATATCTCAAGTTCGAACGTTCACCTAAAGTTCTACTAAACACGTACTTGATAGGGTTCACCAGCTAGACAAAATCGGGTCACTATATTAAGAACAAATGACAATAGGTATTGCTTGACTTACAGTTTTGAGAAAAATAATTTGTCAACAGAGCTCCTCGACCTAATGTTATGTGATATGGGTGAACGTGTTCATCGAGACAAAGAAGGGACATATACATTTGTGCTTAACCCAATCAGATTGATTGTGGATGAGTAGGAAGCAGACTCACAGATCTTAAAGGCCATCGCTGAAAGGCTAGTTGACCAGCAGATGCTTGCTCTTGATATTCCGCAAAAATGATATCTGCTTCCAAATTTCCTGAGGGAGTCCCTGGCTGAATATGGTGTATCTGGCCTCTATAGAGGTCTTTCATTAAGCAAGGAATAGGAGATGACGACGTATGCACCTTCCATAGGGTAGAATAAAGGTTTGAGTTTGTCCCCTGCCAAATGCATGGAAAAACTGTTTTGCAGGCTGTTGTATAATGCCTAAAAATAGGGAAATGTTCACTGCTTGATCTCAACCTTTGACTGCTGGAAACAGTACCAGATGATTTTGTGATTGAATGATCTTGAAACGAGTTTGGAGTCTTCTGCGTCCAAAACTCCTTTGGTCTACGTATCTTCCCAGGAACCGTGAAAATAGCCTCAACATATAATTGAACCAGAGAAAGCTTGGGGAACAACGGAGTTGGGTACCTTACACCACATACATTCCCAATATTGCCACTTGAATCTTGGGAAACTTAAGCATGACGTCTTGCTATGGGAGAAGCACCGTACCGGCAAGATAAACGACCGCACCGACGACAATGCCAGCCTCTAGTGAAGGAATGGGATGTGGTAATGCCATTGATAGCTGCGACCACAGGAAGAGCAGGGCGAATGTCCCTTAGATTGGAGGGAAGAACGAATGGAGGCAGCAATTGGAGAAACCGTGTACTGTATTCTAGTTGAAAAGGGAGCCGAGATCCTTCAACCGAGATCCAAAAACGAAGGCAACTTGCGTTAAGACAAGCCCACCCCTGTTTGTAGACTTGAGGCGTTCTTTCAAGGCAATGGGTACAAGTAAAATATATGTTCTCCGTCGTCGGTGGCCTATGAGTATGCATATGTAATTAGTTAGGTTGTGTATTATAAGCAATTCAGTCTCACTCAAGGTTTGCAAGTCGATTGTCTTTCGATTTCGCTACTGTCGCGAGCTAGTGATCAGCATACAATAGACATAGTTTGGCAATGCAGACCTGGATATTGCTCGGCAGGCAAGGAACCCGAAACGCCAATCTGAGAATACGCAGAATCTACTACCATATCTGAGACTAAGGACAAATGATGTATGAAAATGCGAAAGAAATACTTGCCCGTGCTCTCTTCCTTCTTAGGAATCCACCAGGGTTCACCCTGTAATCAATTAGTCGGGATCAACACGAATAGAAGGTTCGGTTATAACTCACCTGTCCTTCACACCACTGAAACGCAAACTTGTACCGTACAACGTACCCTCGTTGATTATGTGCCGGTTGGCATTCGGCTAAAAAAAGATTCATTAATACAGGAAAGTAAAGCTTTTGATAACTGGACCAACCCCATACGTGTGTGATGGTATATAATCCAAGCACAGCATAGGTTACATCTTTGGTTGATAAATCATATGGAAATAAGGTATACTTGTCGTCTATAAGGAGAACTAGAGGACGTTGAAGTTTATAAGTTGTTAAGAGTGCGTGGACTGATTTGTCCTGTGCAAGTTGATCATCTGCCAACTGAATTACTGTTTGACCTTGGCGTGAATGGATACTCTCCGCTTTTCCGCCACTATGGAAAGGTAAGTAGGTGCGCAAATGGGTTTAAGAACGACAGTCACCCATGAGATATGATCAATCGTCCACCATGTTCGAATACGTCACGGCTGGGGACTATTGTTAGCTTTTATTGCACTACTAGCAGCGAAGTGGCGACCTTACCACGACGAAAAAGCGCTAAGTAAATAACCTTTTGCAACATCGTGGATGAAATAAACACCACCTTGATAGCTCCGGAACCATTCGAAGGATTCGCACACTTCCTGACGAGACTGATTTGGGGAGTAAGTATTCATTGAGATTTCGAGCGATAGTATCACCTGAGCCCATATGGGTGGAAAGCTATCCAATGGAGGTTTACATCGGTAGACATCTGCAGAAGGCTGCTGAATCTTCATCGGTTTGGTATCGTCTACCTGAACGAGGAAACTTGTTGAGCAACTAGTCATAGGGGCTTCGTCCCCGTCTCTCTTATCTTGGTACAACATGTGAGCGAATGTCCGAGAGTGTCCATTTGCGACGGAAGGATTGGGCATGAATAACTTTTCTTCCCGGGTTGGGCATGGGGCCTCACCATATTGACCGCATGATGAGATTCTCAAGAGAGAGCGTGACTGTGATTGTGAAGGATGATAAGTGTCTTGTCCCAAAACATGAAGGTGTTCGAAGGTTTCAAGGGTCTCTGACAATACGTGGTGGGGATTGTCTTCTATGGCGGTCATGGCTCTGGCCTTTTCAAAAGTAGAGCTGGTGCTTGTCGGCACAACTGACCTTCCATGCGGCTGGTCAGGCAGAGATGTCTTGCGGGTGTCTCCCGCTCTTCCACGTTTCGAACGACGAGATGTTTTCGGTCCCCTTGTAGGTGCATTTTCGGTTTGAGGAAGTCCTGGCGCTACCAGACAATCCGTTGTGGAAGCTGGTGCATTGCGACGCCTGTCTTGAATACCATCCCGCAAAAGTTTCTCCTTGGTAATGATAGAAACACGGTGTGACAGAACCTTTTTCTTTTTGGGTAGGGGATGGAGTGAACAAGACTCTGGTTCGTTTTTGAACTTGGTTATATGTGTAGAGTTGGACACAGTGTACGCGAAAGATCCATAGCCTCTTTTTTTGCGTTCGCGCTGGAGGAAAATCTCTGCCCCTGTGCTATCTCTCTGGTGTAGAAACCAGTAGAACATGACAAATATTTGAAGCAACTCGTCGTCAAGTGTTGAAATTTCTTGCTGTGGGTCGTGGTCCCCAACTCTGGCGAATGCCATTTTGATCCACGTTAAGGCTGCCGGAATCTGAACGGCGAGCATTCAAGTACAGAACGTTCCGGGGAAAAGATACGCACACCGCCAGGTACTATTCTGAGTTCTTGTGTAGCTATAGCATGAAGTCGTTCGTGAACATGTTTCGCCCCCTTGCGACTGGAGTTAGCGGCGGCACAAACAATGAAGGAAGTGTAGAAGGGTTCATCCTCCAGAAGTCCCCCATCGTTACACGCAGCTGGTAGTCGCATGAGATACCGACCAACCAACAGATTCAACAGTAAGTTCAACTATATGAAGGCGAAGTGCGAGAAAAACCAACCCCTAGTTTAACGTAGGGCTTGAGAATAAAATACGAGGCAATTCAATGCTGCAACATGACAACGTTTCTATCAGGCGGAAAAGCAAAATAAACGTCACGGAGAAATGGCATGGAAAAGGTGCGGTTGCCATAGTGATGATGCTAGGTTTCGTTTGAAGACTTGAAGCCATGTAAATAAATTATAATTACTTATAGATTGCAATGTCAAGTCGCTGATTTCGTTTTGCTATGAATGGATCTCCAAGAAAGACGAGCTTTCCATAAGGCAACTTTTTGATCTAATGTTACAATCGCAACGACAATCACTTTGCAAGAGCATGCTGCAAAGCCTCATATACGTCTGCCTCGATGCGCGCTTCCATCTTGTCTGCTTCTGAGCCATTCCCAGACGCCACCTTCAAGGCGTCTTGAAGATTTGTACGAACAGCCTTCAATGGCTAGTCTCAGAAAACAATATTCATCACAGGTCACTGTGAACGCACCTCTAATGAAAAATCCTCAAGCGGAGCTGCCTCCACAGCATTGATAGTTAGTCTGTTATTTGGATGGACGGTTGCAAAGCCACCAGAGACTAGAACAGAACTATGTAAGCACAGACATGGACGCAACAATAGATAGTTATTACTCACCAAACCACTTTCTCGATCCTGCGGCTTCGATAACCTCAACAACACCAGGACGCAGAGCTTCGATAGAAGGGACGTGGTTTGCAAGTATACCCATGTCACCCGCTTCACCAGATATATTTACTTGAACGACATCTGTTGAAGTGAAGATTGCCTGTGAAGGACAAGCATTGAGCTTGTGACGACGTGGAAGGCGAGTGCACAACGAACTTGATGTGGGAGAACCATGGAAAGCTTTAATTTGTCGCTAACTTCGGCATAACCACGTCTTGTCACAGAAAAGTGAGAAACCCGACGAGCAGCTATTGACAGAAATCGGAGAGAGGACATCTGGTGAGAGTTATATTGTAAACTTTCTCGCGTATTTACGGATTCGCTTTCGGCAACTGCCTCGTAGGTTGTAAAATATACAAACGCAAATAATAGAACGCATACTCCGATTCTGCTCCGATTCGCTGATGAAGCGTCATCACATTCAGCGTTCTCCCTCCCCATCTTTCAAGCTCGACGATGAGGACGATTCATATGAACCATATGTTCCAGTGGCCCAGAGACGCCGACAAAAGATGGCAAAGTTGTACGTAGAGAAGCAGCAGAAAGAGGACCTAGACGACAACGAGGATGCGCAAAAGGAAGAGGAGCTCAGAAAGGAGAAAGCAAGGATGGAACGAACGTTGCTAATAGAAGCGCAAGAAGTGCACTCTAAAAAGGCAGTTGAAGGTATGTTTTATATCCTTAAGTCTAATTATCAAGTTATTCATCTGTTTCCAGACCTGAAAAAAACCGCAAGTGAGAAAGCTGAGGAGGCTGATGCAGAAATTCTCGAAGCAATTAAAAGCCGAAGGAAGCTAGCCTCGGACATGGAGTTGGCCAAGGGAATAGAATACACGGAGTCTCTAAAAACCAGGTGGGCCACAACGATTTATTCTTGGACTTGCGCCTGACATCACCTAAGTTGGCGGCCTCCGCAATATATCCGCGACAGAACACCCGAGCAGCATCAGAAAGTCCGCGACAAATATCATATTCTCGTAGATGGTGAAGACATACCCCCGCCTATCGAGCATTTCGTTGTGAGCTGTTTTGTCCAAGTTTGTAGCAATGTCCTCCTGATCAGCTGAAACTTCAGGACATGAAGATTCCTGATCCAATGCTCCAATTTTTGAAGGCAAGCCGCATAACAACGCCTACCCCAATCCAGCTTCAAGGTATACCTACTGCGTAAGCATGGGCTGTCCAATACCTCAGGATGACTTACATTGTTTACATCAGCTTTTCAGGCCGAGACCTCATTGGAATCGCTTTCACTGGCTCGGGGAAAACTCTCGCATTTTGCCTACCCTTGATCATGATGGCTCTTGAAGAAGAGATGAAATTGCCTTTCATTCGAGGCGAGGGTCCAGTCGGGACCATCCTTTGCCCTTCACGTGAACTGGCGAATCAGACATACGAAAATGTCGTTATGTGGGTCTCAGCTTTGGCCAAGGAGGGGAAATACCCGCAATTGAACACACTTCTTTGTATGGGTGGCATTTCCATGAATGAACAAAGTCATGTGATGAGCAAGGGTTTGCATATCGTCGTTGCAACTCCTGGACGGCTTATCGATATGTTGGAGAAGAGGCGCTTTACTTTCAATAATTGCAAATATCTTTGCATGGATGAAGCGGATAGGATGATTGACTTGGGTTTTGAGGATGATGTACGAAACATCATGAGTTTTTTCAAGGTGAGCATCTGTGGCTCTTTTCAGAAATGATTGTATGAACACTCTTTGCAGCGTCAAAGGCAAACACTATTGTTTTCCGCTACGATGCCTCGAAAAATTCAGGATTTTGCTCAAGAGTCGCTCATCAGGCCGATCCTGGTGAATGTTGGGCGTGCAGGTGCTGCAAATTTGGATGTGCTACAGGTTGTGGAATACGTTAAGCAGGAAGCAAAGATGGTTTACCTATTAGAGTGTTTGCAAAAAACACCTCCGCCGGTCATTATCTTCAGCGAGAACAAGAATGAAGTTGATGGTAAGTAGCATGTATTTAACATTGGAGGAGGAGGGTAGTCATGTGTTGCCTTTCAGATATACAGGAATATCTCCTCTTGAAAGGTGTTGAAGCGGTGGCTATACATGGATCGAAAAGTATGCCTCCCTCTCAGTTACCTCGTCTATAATACTACATCTATCTCTAGCGCAGGAAGAACGACAATACGCGATCAAATCTTTCAAATCAGGCGCCAAAGATGTCATGGTCGCTTCTGGGGTCGCATCCAAGGGCCTCGATTTTAATGATATACAGCATGTCATCATCTTTTCCATGCCAAAGGAAATTGAGGATTATGTTCATCAAATTGGCCGCACTGGCCGAAGCGGGAAAACAGGCATAGCGACGACATTTGTTAACATGAACACCCCGGAACAAACCCTTTTGGATCTCAAGTATTTGTTAATGGAAGCTGGTCAAAAGTTCGTTTCCTTACTTTTCTCTCACATTCGCTCTCAACATACGAACATAGAGTGCCTCCCTTCCTATCTACGATAGACGATCCTCGTGCGGCCCATGGTGGATCCCTAAAAGGGTGTGGGGTCTGTGGAGGTATTGATGTCCTTCCCGTCTTGCGTTCAAACACTCACAACTACTACCAGGTCTCGGACATGGAATTTCGAACTGCCCGAAGTTGGAGGATGCTAAACGAAGGGAACTGGCCTCTCATAGAGGCGGGGACGATGGAGGGGGATACTGAGATCTGTACTTTACTTAATGTTGATATTGTCATCGATCAGTGTATCAGTGTGACAGCTGGCAGTAACCAGGACAATACGATACTACATGACGACCTCCGAGGAGTCCCAAGTAGCCATCGAAAATTTGTGGCAGGTAGTTTTCTCTCGCAATCCGCGCGTATGAACTACTTTGTGAATAGTAGGGAAAGGCCGAACGTTGCCGACGCTGAGCACTGGCACGTCGTACCTTCTCCAGATGACAAGTTATTCCCAATTTGGCGACTACGGAGACGCAAACTCGTTCCCCTGGCATGCATCGCTTTATTTCTCTCCCTACTTTTCTTCTACAGAGAACTCTTAAGCTCACCAAAAGATGTGGAACAATTAAATTCTGTTCCACAGCCCCCCTTCGTCACCAACACAAATATTCCTGCTTCCACTACTCTCACGGCACCAAATGTAGCAAACACGGACATCGTCCCCCATGATAAAGAGCCTGTTGTCTTCGTGTTTATAATATGGTCTGAGCCATCCGCGGCAGAGGGAGCTCTGTTGATCAAGGTAAGTTCTCTAGCCATGTTGCAAGTCGTCCATATCTTACCCCAGCATCAGTCCATACTCTTATACAACACCAATCCATCTGAAATACACATCATATGTGACGACTCTGCTCACAAATATCTTGAGACACGTCTGTCTCTGGTCAACCGCCCGTCTCGCAACGTTCGCGTGTTTTTCTACAAGCCTTCCTGGCAGAGCATGCTAGATAGAGTCGAACGAGAAGGTGCAATCAAAACAGACCATTCAGCAGGACTGCGTACGTCCGCTCATTGATCGGATTTCCGGAAGTAATTTTGACTACTGTCATTATAGCTGGCCTTATGAAATTGTTTATCCATGAAATCGTTCCCCCTACAGTGAAAAAAGGAATATACATTGATACCGATGCATTCTGGATTACAGACCCAAAATTGCTATGGAATGTCTTCAGCAGCTTGAAGCCCTCGACAGCCATAGTAATGTCCAGTCACCCTGATCAAGTAACCCCCGAGTGGCACAATGCATCCCGTATTTGTTCCTGTGTCATGTTGCTTGACCTGGAGAAACTTCGCGCCATGCGCTTGATGGACTCGAGTATATACCGCAATGACACAAGCGGAAGGTTCCCACCAGCAATGTCGCCCTCTGCTTTCAGAGCAATGTACGGCCGGCCTCAGGATGATGGCCATTCTCTTTACGAGAATGTACAACTTGGTGATCAGGGATATTGGTGGGCAATCGTGGACTACCAAAAGGATATATTCGAGCCCCTGAGCTATGATTTTGAGATATCGAGCTGCCTTCTAGACACATATCTTACTGGTCTGGGAGACGATACCGTCACTGAATCAGAGGCCTTATCTAGGCAGATACACACCGAAAACACTCCGCAAGAGGTATGTTATTTCTATTGTAGCGCTATCTGACCTCAAATCAGTTTTCTTTTAGGGATTAGTCGTTTTACCCAAGTTGCTTCATTTGTAAGTCTCAATTTATCTTCTTTTGCTATTTGCTCAAGATTTTTCAGTAACTGTCTACATGGAACTCCCATATATATGGATTGGAGTGGCTGGTCTGACCCAAAAAATGATCTGACAATTCGCTGGGGTGCTGCAGTCGCTTATCATACCGGATTCAAATGGATCTGGTTAAACACGGGAAATGGGCTAGCGACCTTGGAAATGGTCACTGTTTCAAATGTCGTCTTTGCAGATGAAGAGTTCGCTAGAAATAATGAAGCAAAAGCAGTCCCGCAGTAATAGACCCACTTATACCCGTCAGAGACGAGATATCCGAGGCAGAGGTTGGAAACGAATGGTTTTGCTTTGTGAGACCATTATACCCTAATGTTATCAACTCCACTTGTTCATGTAATATAATAGAATTCCGCAATGTGTACTAGTTGGAATGACCACAATGCATATCAGATATATAAGTCAATAAGGTAAAAACATCGTTGGACCATTACCATCCAATCGAACCCTGATCCTGTTCTCCTCCTGTGTAATCATCGGGCAGCAAGTCTGGCGCGCGCCTCACCCCACGCTCGCTGAAAAAGTACCGCCCATCAAGACCTCCTACAGATCAACAAGAAAAAAACACCTACATTTCATCCACAGCGACCAACAGGTCGTAGTTAATTTCTTGACTTACAACTGAATTGTACTGGTAGTCTGGGTGTGATCGCACAAAAGTCCTAATCCAAGTCGCAGGTGTTTGAAGCGATCCTGAATCAAGCAAGTTAGGCATGGAACGGAACTGCCAAACGAAATAGCACTGTACCGTTCGCACGACGTCTAATGAGATCTAAGTATTTTTCTATCTTGGCCAATGCCTTCTCGTCGACGTCCAATGTCTCCAGGTACGCATATACGAGGCCCAAAAGGCCGGGAAATGATTCACCCTGCGTACAGTCGTTCGAGACCAAGGTCGAGTAGGCGCTTTAATCTCACCTTGCCATTTATAATCTCGTTCATGGTCATCTCCTCGTACTCTTCGTCGACTGGTCGACCATTGAGCGCTCCGATATCCGGAAGGGGAAGGGGAGGGAAACAATTCCGCATCTTCTTGTCCTTCTTCAGAGGGACCTCGCCTCTAGGAGAGCTACATCCAGAAGATGAGGCGCTAGCTGTTCCACTGCGTCCAACAGCATAAACATCTTTCCGGAAGTAAAACTTTCCAGAAGCAGCTGCGTCACGCTTTTGGGCTCGTGCCATATTCTCGTCGACCTGGCATGATTTTGGTGATAATTCAGGGTCTGTACGAAGTAAACGCATCTACCTTCGAAATTGGAATGTAGAAGTTGAGGTTGAAACTGAGTATCGCTCGCGAGAGTAGAACTACGAAAACAGCGAATGCCGCATTCTCAAAATCGGTTACTTGCACCTCCATGCTGCGAAACTCAACGCGCCAACCAATGGACGAATTTGGTGGCGGTGGCTTGAAGCGCAGAGTTTGCCAGTTTGTCGACTGGATGTTCTGCAGGTGGGGACAGATTATGATGACCACGACAGACAATACGTATACAAACCTCGAAATGATCGCTGCTTGATGCATCATCCTGATCGATAGTTTCGGAAAAGACAACGAGGGGATCGCGAATAAATAAATGTGAGATATGTTTCGACAGTAAGTCGTCGAGCCCTAACGAGTGGTCAGTACTGGGTCTTAACACACAAAACGTTTGACTTACCATGTTCACGCAGGCGGTCATAGATACTCTCATCGTAAGGTAAATAGTTGTCGTTATATTCTGGTCGATTGACCCAATCGTTGGATATGTATAAGTCGACGCTATCGTATCGTGATTTAGGAATTCTAAAACGATCATTCTTCAAGGGCTAAAACCAAGTTCAATAAAGTATCTCGATATCCTCCCGATGCACTTACTTTCAGACCTCGCTCTTCTTCCGTACGATCGTCAACACTCCCTGCGATCACATTCCAGCGACAGTCAACATCAGCGAGCAGTCCACGCCACACAGGACTAGCTGCGGTCAACGCCAACTGAGATTTGATATCAGCGTACAGGAAGTACCTTATCATCAGAGGGAGCAAACCAGAATAGGGCCCACAGGAATCAAGCCATCGTACATTCGCCGGGCATCAGCAACATCGCAAGCTTGAAATGTTAGCTGAAGGCAGCAGCATCCCATTCCAAAGCCCATGGCGTCGAGGTATATATGGTCTGGCAGTGCTGCACCATTCTTAGCCTCTAATCTCACAAACATGAGGACAAGCTATAAGTGGAGTACGTAGACGAGGCACCTGGATCCTCGGGGTATATCGAACGGTCCCAAGGAATTGAAGGGTCAATAAAAGGGCGAGGCGTTTCAGAGTCGATGAAAAGAGGAAGGTTGATCGCGACTTTGGAACCCCTCCTGGACCTGATGTTTGCCGTTAGGGTACTGCGGTGAAATATTAAGCCTATGATGCATGGAGTGTAAGATGTACCTGCGATACTGACGGAAAGCGGGCATGCGGATTCGTGATCTCCTGTGGCAAAAAAAGGCTGTGACTAGAGACTGCATCGGCAGGGTCAAAGTATGGTTCCGTGAACTGGCCGGGAACGCCGAGACGAGGAAACGAGGTGAAAGTAAGAGGAACTTCGTTTGGTTTCAAGTGCTGACGAGCAAGGTTACGTCTGTTCGTGCCGTCAGAGAATGTAGTCGGAGATGTTCTCAAGGCTCACCGATAACGCATATTTCCCTCTACAGCGAGGAGATCTGGAATAGAGCCAGTGTAGGGAGAACCTGGGGTTGATTCTAGCATATAACGTCCATATTCTGGATGAAAAGTTGGGACGGAGATTCTGGAATGTATTAGATAGGAGGGAGCATAGAAAGATGTAACAAGTACTCCTCTGGACAACCAGCACAAATGTTGCCAACGATGGTACTGAGCTTTGCAAGAATCTCAGTTTGGCGTAGAGACAGCTTTGCATTGCTATTGTCTGTGTCAAATGAAACGACCATGTACTCAATCTTTTGACAGACAACATGAAAGAGCATCCGAAAGAATCAGGAAATTTAGCATACCTCGTCGCCCCAAAGTAATTCATCACCGTGTCTATCCTTGAAACGATCCCAGATATGCAGGAACTGGGTAATTCCATGATATCTCACATGGTCTGCATATTTCTTAGCATCTTCCCAGGAAAGAGGAGTGCCAAGGTACAGAAGGCCCATGGCTGGGCTTATAGGGATATGCGTTCAAGGTAAGAGAATGGATTGCTAATGCTTTTTCTGATAACAAGATTTTGCGCGTTATCTAATCAATCATCAGGTGCCTAAAGAGTCAACCTTGGAAATATTGCACAAATTCTTACAAGATTCAATGAATCAACTCAACTCTTAGTCAGATACACCGAATCCGTTGGTAATGAATCGATGACGGAATCATTGGCAAGGGCCTAGTAATTCTAAATAAGCGCCCAACATCGCACTGGTCATCCGTTTGCTCCATTTGTCGTCCATTTGAGGCAGATCTTCAGTGCAAGGAGGACATGGCGAAGGGACCGCGTCCAGGACTCTTCCTGATTAAACTGAAGCTTAACAGAGACCTCCCCAATCTTATCCTTGGAGATCCTATGCTACTCTATCAGCAACCGGAGTCTACAGACGATTGGGGACTATTGCGTACTGATGAGGGAAATCCACGCTGGAATCTTGAGATTTGACATGATCCATGAGATGCTTTAGGCAGTCCAGAAATCCCACCATCGCGATATCAAAACGTCGATTGTGCAATAAACGGCCGAAATGCAAATCACCGGATCCATAAAGCTCATAGGTTGCCTTATCCCCTGTGGTCTTTTCGATACGGGAGAATGACCCCATGGGAACTAGACGGTAGCTGAATACAAGTTAATGCAACCAGTCAGGGCAAATAGACGAGTTAAAAGAATGTACTTCTCAAAGGTGTAATCAAGCTTTCGCGCTATTGTGTACAGTAAAAGGAGTGTTTGGCCCCAAGCAGCATTGATTTCGGACCATTCCACCTACGCACGTTGCTCAGCTGGCCAAGTAATAGAATTTAACCTCATTCGGACTTACAGGTACACCAGGAACACGACCTAACCGAAGACCATTTATGGTCCCGAAGACTCCATCATGGCCAATGCAAAAGGCATCGTTATAGACATTGGTACGTTCAAGCCTCTCGAGAGTTGCGAGGTCGGCAGCATAGGCAGCTCGCAATGTTGCTAGCTGGGAAGATTGTTGCTCTGAGGCCAACAAATGATTGTTGTGCGCTTTCCAGAACCTAAAGACGATCAGTTATGATAGAACCACATTAAGATTTGCCCTAACTCGGCCTCTTCAACTTCGACCGCCTTTTCATCCAATTCTAACAACCTGAGTTCTTCGTCCAGTTGTTGACGTTCACGTTCGGCTTCCTTTAATTGCTCGACAGCCAATCGTTCCTCTGTCTTGAGTTTTTCTACCTTCTTGTCAGCTTCCTCCTTCGTGAGACCTTGAACATCTTTCTCGCGCTCTTTTCGAACTTCTTTGTCAAAAGCGATATATCCATCTCTCTCCTTCTTGGTTTCGTCGAGTTGCCGCTGGAGCGTGGTAAGCAAGATTTGTGTGCATTCCGCGCACAATGGATGGTCAATCTCAGTACGAGCTGAAAGGAGACTAAAAAGCCGGGCAGTAGACCGCAGATGATGAGACAAAGGTGAAGGATTATTATCAAGTTCAAACTGTTTGGGAACTGGAGTATCCACAGGTTTTGGGTTATTATTTCGAGACTTCAACGAACCTTTCTTTGCCCGAGATGGAGAGGATATGGGGGAAGGAATGTTTCGTACAACACTGTCCTGCAATAGGACGAATGATTCATTTGGAAGGGGACTGGTCACGGTAGGGAGCTGCGGTTGTTTCCCTTGGGCACGTGAAGACAAAGAGGAAGGCTTGGATGTGGATTGTTCCCAAGCAGACCTGGAGGAGGAAGGTTTGGAAGGTTTCTTCCCTTCTCTGGAGTGTCGTGGAAGTGTTGACGGAGAAGGGGGTAGGGTGGCGACAATCATGTCATAAGCTGAAGGCGCGAGGTCGACAAGAGAAGCATCTAGCTAAAAGGTGAGCAATATAAGAGAACTTGGCATTGCGTTTGGACAAGTCTGGGTGTATACCTGCAAGGGTTCCTTACATTGTTGGCAGAAGACAGGTCCTAAACTCATCGTTAGTGGTAGCTGTAACTGTTCAAGTTATTACTGTTATGTAATGTTACTCATCCAAGGTCTTGACAAATAGATGTGTGCACGTCCCGTCACATCACGAGGCTGTCACACTCAATCTTCAACTTGTTATACCAATGGCAGCAACCGCGGCGGACCCTCCGTCTTCCCAAACTACAAGTCTGGTTCGTCGTCTTGCAGGGCCATCAACTGCGAAAGCTGGGTATACACTTCCCAGCGCGCTTACTACAGCTCTTGTTCTGACTCACTTTAGGCTTGCCACAGACCAGAGCGAGATAAATCGCATTATCGCAGAAGCTTCCAAAGGATCCAAATTCTACGAGGTAAAACCCGTTGAATTGTCAATCTAAGCATTCCTAATTCTAGACTATTCAGAATGAAAAGAAGAAAGACAAGGATCTGACGGAACGGATTGACAAGATATTGAAACAACGGGATGAGGCAGTCAAAGGAGTTGACATCAGTGCGCTGAACATGCCATCCCTACATCCCTATCCACTTTTTGATAAATCTTTAGAGAAACTCGAACTATCGGTCGATCGTCTTGTAGGTCCCCCCTGTATCTCTTCGGACAACATTTTGAATACCGACAGATTGCCGAGCTAGAATCACATCGAGATTTGAGCCAAACCATTGTTCATGTCGATATGGATGCATTTTATGCCGTAGGTCTTACGGTACAGTTTGGCGTCCTCTGCCTCAAATCTCACCTCACCAGAATGTCGAACTGCTGCACAATCCCGATCTTAACGGCAAACCGTTTGGCGTAAGCAACTCTTTCGCAATTCTCACGTTAGCTTAGACGTTTGCAGGTTGGACGTGGCGTGTTGACTACGGCATCTTATGAGGCCAGGAAGTACGGCGTGCGGTCAGGGATGCCTGGTGAGCTGAATTGACCACTACCAGCTACCTGGTTTCCAACATCCGCAAGGTTTTATCGCAAAGAAATTATGCCCTGACCTCATCATCGTATCAAACCATTTCTCTAGATATTCAGATATGTCAGACGCTGTCATGTCCATCTTTAGACGATATGATCCCAATATGTCAACTGCTGGATGTGATGAGGGCTATCTCAAGTAAGCCTATATCGTCGCTCTTGTTGAACGATAATTTATCACATGTCAGCATCACACCATACTGCCAAACACACAATCTGTCTGCCGAGGAGTGTGTACAGCAGATGCGTCAGGCAGTATTTGAGGAAACAAAATTGACTGTTAGCGCCGGCATAGCGCCCAATAAGGTCCTGTTTCCTCTTTGTATTAATAGCCATTTTTTATACGTTTTCCCGCAGTAGATGCTCGCAAAGGTGAGGCTCTGTGGAATTATTACAAAGACCCAGCGCCAAATTTCCGCTGTCGAAGATCTCTTCAGATAAGGTCAGCTCCTTAATCTTAACGAGTTCATTGCCTGATCCGGATTGCATTGTGTCTAGAATAAACCCAACGGTCAATTTCAACTCGCATTTGAAAGCAAAGCAATAATGACTTTCATGCACGATCTCTCTATTCGCAAGATCCCGGGCATTGGTAGGGTAAATGAGAGATTGCTCGAGTCGGTAGGAATCAAGGTAACTCGATTTCACCCAGTAGTTACCACCTGCTTAAAGTGGGACTAGACTTGCGGCGATATTTTTACACATCGCGCCGTGGTCTGTGTTTTGGACAAGTGGCTGGGAATGCGGTTCTTGCTCAACACGTATCTCGGAATCGCATCAAATGTGGTGCAACCCTACCATCGAGATGGACGGAAGAGTATTGGGGCAGAACGGTGTGTTCCATTAATGACAGCTACAGCATATTAGACCCTAATCGCCATACAGAACATTCTCTCCCCTCGCTGACACAAATAAGATCTTACGGAAGCTCGATGAAGTTGCTACAGAACTCGAAAAAGAGATGGAGGAAAACGGGTGGACAGGACGAACAGTGACTTTGAAATATAAACTGGATACATTTCAAGGTATCTGAAAGGCCGCCTATTTTGCCCACCCTGATTGTTGATCTTTCTCAGTGTTTACACGTGCCAAATCGTTTGACCGCTGGATCAAAACCAAAGAAGAGCTTTACACAGTGCGTAATTGTTATCCTCCTTGTTGCCCCCTAATTAACAAACAGTACACTAGACTGGAAAGGACTTGCTACTAGCCGAGACTCCGCTCACCATTC
>QLOJ01000648.1:0-11331 GCA_003313625.1 Tricholoma saponaceum
CGGGTTCATTGCAGAACCAGATTCATTTCTTGTGGCTCCAAACAACCGTCTTATTTTGATTCCCGGCCACGGCTCAAGCTCCTGGTATGCACAACCATGAAGCAAGCCTGACTCGGGACCTCCCCCGCCCCACACCTTGTCCACTGTGGCTGTTATTTATTAGTGACTTTGGGCTTATCAACTGTGGTCCTTGTAAAGCGATGGTTTTCTTCCTTTCTCTTTTCCATCCTTTTGTCATTTCCTTTTTATGCATCGGGTTCTCTCCTCTAGGGATAGTCTGGATGGAGCCTCGAATTGGCCTCCATCTGAGGTTTACAATTTGACTTGTATTACAAGCATTGACAACTTATCTTTAGTAGCAAAGTTAGATAGTATCACTTAATCATCGACTCTGCTCTTTTGTAGTCTGAACACCCTCATATCTGTACATGCATGTAGATTTTGTTGGTAATTCCATTATAGGAAAGAGTTTTCTTTTATGTGGAAACGCTGTAAGTCAGACTCATAACTGCCTATGCAGAAATCAAATATGGGTTGAGAGCATAAACTAATGTGTTCAAAATCAAACACCCTAGATATAATGACGCACTTTGCACTCGAGGCCTCGAACCGGGCCATCGATTGATGAAGCGTAGAAAGTCCCTGCATTGAAAACGGCCTAACACCACTCTAACTTTAGCATGTTCAGGAGACCTGGCCCGTCGAAAGCGGCGTCCCTGCGACAATCACCTCCAGTTCTAACCCAACCCAAACTTCGAGATGCGTTATTGGGATCGATAAGTCGCGAACAGCGGTGCCAATCCAAACGTCCCTAGACTTGAACAGACTTGAAAATAAGTCTACCTGGCCCAATCCCTGCTTGTTGTTAGTGTTTATACATAGGTTGATGTGTAACGCCCGGTTGTTCGCGGACCTGTAAACAACATCAGCAATCCAGCGATCTATGTAGTCAATGACAAGTCATACAAAATATGCATTGAAATAGAATTCCTCAGTGCTGTCTGCAAATCCTGGCATGCGAATCACATTTAGTATGTGCGATCTCTAGAGGCATGGGTCGTGTCCCTGCAATGAATATAAGCCAAGTGAATCCTCAGCAGTGTTCAGATGACTCATCAAAACACACGGCAGGTCGCTCGTACGTCAAGTTTCTCGTTAATGAGCACGAAGATGGGCGTCGCGGAACGCCAGGGAGAGATTTTTTGAGCGGAAAACCTGAAACTTGTGAAGAAACCAAGAACTGGGGACTGGACATACTCAGAGCATGTCGACTATCAGTTTGCTCTGGTACCCGATCATCACGCTGTAGTGGGGTCGTTTTTCAGCCAATACCCCTGTTAACATTGCCGCCAACCTTGGCATTTTCACGTCTCACTCTCAACGTCAGAGCTGCTCTGCCGAACGCATCACCATGGACCAAACCATCGCAACAAGCAGCGGCACGAGCTCTTGATTGGATCGCTTGGGATCGCATGTGCGAAGAAACAGCAGTGTACAGCAGTACTATGAATAACAATAAAATTTGAATAATTAGCCCAGAGCCAAGTTAAGATTAGGAATGGGATGTCGGCAGGAAAGGAAACACGACGAAAAGAAAATGCAAAGCAAGGGGAAGACCGGTCACCGTGACGGCAATTGCCGATGTTGTGAAGAACACGTCACCAACACGTGTTCTTATCAAACTCGCTCTTCTTCATACCACCATCATCTACCAAGCTCATCAAAAAAAATTGATAAACATGTCAGTATGGCTGTCAAGATTAATAAAGCTAACTGGGGTTTCAAATGACAACAAACACAAAGATTCAGAGGTGAACATACATTGGATGTTCTGATCATTCTCACACTGATTCAGTGGCTGCTGATGATGATAAGGATCCAAGAACTTTGAGAAAATATGCTGATGCACAAGTCAAATCTTTCAAGGACAATGGAGGGGTTGATAAGCTGGATGATGCCATTATCCATTATGAGAAGTCCATTCTGCTTTATGGTGCTAACCATCCTCATTGCATTTTATCTGTCAACAACCTTGCCAATGCATTACACACTCGCTTTGAGCAGTCAGGCAACAGAGCAGACCTGGATCAAGCAATCTTGTATAATCAGAATACTCTTGCATTACGTCCAGCTGGCCATCCTGATCGCTCTAGTTCTCTCAACAATCTTGCCAATGTATTGCAAACTTCCTTTGAGCAATCAGGCAACAGAGCAGACTTGGATCAAGCAATCTTGCATCATCAAGATGCTCTTGCATTACATTCAACTGGTCATCCTGATCACTCTGTTTCTCTCAACAATCTTGCTAGTGCATTACATACTCGCTTTGAGCAATCAGGCAACAGAGCAGATCTGGATCAAGCAATCTTGCATCATCAGAATGCTCTTGCATTATGTCCAACTGGCCATCTTGAACACTCTAGTTCTCTCAACAATCTTGCTAATGCATTATTAACTCGCTTTGAGCAATTAGGCAACAGAGCAGATCTGGATCAAGCAATCATGCATTATCAGGATGCTGTTGCAATGTGTCCAGCTGGCCATTATATTTACTCTAGTTCTCTCAACAATCTTGCTTGCGCATTGAAGACTCGCTTCAAGCAATTAGGCAACAGAGCAGATCTGGATCAAGCAATCTTGCATCATCAGAATGCTCTTGCATTATGTCCTCCTGGCCATCCTGATTGCTCTAGTTCTCTCAACAACCTTGCTGGTGCATTACAAACTCGCTTTAAGCAATCAGGCAATAGAGCAGATCTGGATAGTGCAAGTAATTATCTTACATGTAGCCTTCAAGCTTTGCCTCCAAGCCATCCAATGATCACCTTGACAAAATGGAATCTTGCAACCTATCTTCTTCTTCAGTATGATTATCTTAATGCTTGTAATAACCAATTGAAAGTTCAAGCATTTGCTCTTTTTGAGGAAGCAGTCAAGCATTCATCCTCTAGCATACTTGAACGTTTTAAATGTGCCATGCAATGGGCAGATCAGGCTCATCAATACAATGATTTATCTGCATTGGTTGCATACTCACAAGCCTTGACTCTGCTACACACCTGTCTTTCTAGAAGATCTTCAGTACAATCTCAGCATCAATTTTTAGTCACTTATTCATCTAGGACTAAATTCCTTGCTTCAAATGCTGCAGCTTGTGCAATAGCAGGTGGACAACTAGAGCATGCCATAGAGTTGTTGGAGCAAGGAAGGTCTATTCTGTTTTCAAATATTCAAGGATATAGAAAATCAATTGTGGACCTCCACCATGCTGATGCACTTCTGGCTAATGAGTTTGTATCTGTTGGAAATGAGCTAGAGAAGCTTGCTTTATTTCAGGATGAGCATAGGCATGCCACTATTTCTACAAGTAGGGAATACAATCAAAGTGCAATGGAGAAAATGATGCAACAACATAGTCAGCTCTCTGAAAGATGGGATATTTTGGTTGAACAGATCAGAAAAATAGAGGGTTTTGCAGATTTCTTGAAACCTGTGCAATTTTCAACTCTGAAAATATCAGCATCTGAAGGGCCAGTGATAATTGTGAACATTTCACAGTATCAATCAGATGCTATTATCCTCTATGCTCATTATCCTCCAACACTTGTATCACTTCCCAAGGCCACCCCTGCTGAGCTTAAACATATTGCATCAGAAATGTCAGACATTCAACATAATGCACATTCATCCACAAGAATCATGAAAGTCCTGCAAATGCTTTGGACATATGTTGTCTTTCCTGTTGTAGAGCAGCTGTCTTTGTTGGGTGTTGCTGAAAAATCACACATTTGGTGGTGCCCTACATCCTTCTTGTGTGGATTGCCCCTTCATGCTGCAGGACCATATACTAATGGAGAAAGAAATCTTCCTGACTTGTACATCTCATCTTATACATCTACACTATCTGCCTTGATCAATGGTAGATCTGGAATGCAGAGTATATCTATTGCTCCAAATCTGCTTGTCATAGGCCAGCCTGATGAAACAATTCCCAGAGTCAAGAATGAGATTGAGCAGATTCAGAGCCTGAGATACTTCAATAGTTTTAAGGTTCTTATTGGAGAAGAAGCCAATCACAATACCATTTTTACACATTTGCCACAATATTCTTGGGCTCATTTTGCTTGTCATGGTCATATAAAAGAAAATGAGCCCTTTGGTTGTTCCTTTCAACTATCCAATAACTCACATCTCACACTCCTTGAACTAATGCAAGCTCGGCTGCCCAATGCAGAATTAGCATTCTTGTCTGCCTGTCATAGTGCTGCTGGAGATTTGGCAAATACACCTGATGAAGTTATTCATCTTGCATCTGGTATGCAATTTTGTGGTTTCAGAAGTGTTGTAGGAACATTATGGGCAATGGTGGATCTTGATGGACCTAACATTGCAAATGAATTTTATAAGTATATGTTCCAAAATGATGCAGGCAACATTAGAAATGCAGCAGCAGCTTTGAATCATGCAACTCGACAAATGAGGAAGAGGAAAGTACCCATGGATCGCTGGATTAACTTTGTACATATTGGAATATAAGTTAAAATGGAAGTACAGGATAATGCAATATAATCTGAGATTTTACAAAGTTATGTCTTTCTCTGTAGCTTTAAACCAAATACTAGCTTTTTTTCTGTCTCTCCTTTTTTCTACATGTTCCCCATCTTTTATTTATCACTTACAATGTAAATCATCTTCTACCATCTTTTACATTTATTCATTCTCTGTTTGAAGAGTTCCTGAAGTTTCCTCAGATTCTCCTGTGCAGTGTGTACTCATTATGTTTTATGTGGTAGTATATTACAATTCTAGATTCACCCTTTCAAGTATTTGTACATGTACTGCATGTACTGATATGGCCAACTTTTGAAACATTGGGTAAAATTTGGTGAAAAATAAATTAAAGAAAAGTATTATAGGTGAGCAACTTTTATGGCTGTGATGCATGACTGAAAAAAACATTACATAGTCAAAATGTTTAAATAGGCAATTACAATATATCATGCAACACAGGACTACTCTAAAATCCCTGGTGTGTCCTGGGAAGTAGCCTTTAACCCTGGGAATGCCTGGGTCCAAAAGTGATTTTCCAGTTGTATATTTCTACCATAAATTCATGAGGGTGGGGGTGGTCTACTCTGATTTGAACAACTCTTGATAAGTTTTGTAGGGCTAGCAATGTTGACTTTTTCATGTTCCTCACTGACTGGGTTGTATGATAGCAACTTTTCTTGAGAGGATAGTTTCATACAATACAAATTATACAACATTCCTAGTAATGGTAAATTTGTATGGTATAATGATTCTTCCATTGAGAACCCAAGAAAAGTTTATCCAATAATACTCACCTTGATCTCATTATACTCTGATGATGGCATGATTAGCATTGTTAAGTGACCAAGGTAGTGTGTCAAATTTCTAAAAACCGGCCAATATCAGCTAACAACATTGATTTCCCTTGCTCAGCTCTAAGCCAATTTTCACTAGGCTTCAGCTATATGAGTACATACTCTACATTCTTTATTTGCAGCTTCATGTTCTTATCGTATACCAGGATACAATACAGACATCTCTGCAGAAACAATACCTAGCCCTACAGCAGTCATAACAGCTAATGGAAAGAGATTCCAAAATCCAAATGTTCCTTGTTTTACTCGAATCCCTTTCTGCCACAATATTGTTTTCCACAGGAACCCCACAAGGCTTGCTGAGAACATGAAGTTTACCATACCAATGTTACTTGCAACAGCCAATGCAATTGCAGCTGCCCTCATAGTTGGTCCAGAAAACCCAGGTGCTGCATGGACAATCTTTGTTAGCATGATTGTGGCTCCTATATTCGTTCCAGCAAAATTACACAGCAGCACACCCAAGACTCCGATTATCCACACTGTAGGGTATATGTCACCACCAGTAGCTTTAACAAGCCAGTGTGCAAAAATGTCAATCCAACCCTGATGGGCCAGGCCTTCAATCAGAATGAATTGTGAAAATGCAAAGGGTATTAGCCCAAATGGCAGTCGGGGAAGAGCAGTTAAAAGGGTAGGGAAGTGGGGGAGAGCAGTTGAAGGGGTAGGGAAGTGGGGGAGAACAGTTGAAGGGGTTGGGGAGATACTAGCTTTTTCACCGGAATCATTGGTGATATCGAATAAAATAGATTGGAGGGTAGCAGGTGGGGAGTCAGAAGTAGAAAATGTTAAATGTATTTCTCGTCTGACCGGATCCTCGTTCAGAAGTGATATCACTCTTTTCAGTTCCGATGTTCTACTAGGAACTTCTGAAGGCCGTCCATCTTGATTTTTTTCTGAGCTGATATGATGGCCCGTCTTGTACTTGTAAAAATCCCAAGCAAGGTCGAACACAAGTTTCGCAACCGCGAAAGGCACGCTGACCATCCAGACATCGACTTTAAAGAAGCTGACAACGATGATAACCACAAGGCATGTGGCTAGTAAGATGCTGCCAACCCAGGCACCAAGAGGATCACGGAGGGCTGCACGGACATTTAGTGGCGCTGTGGCAGCAACCTTCCGAGCAATATATTTTTTGTCACGGAACTGAAGTGCCAATGTAATGAAGCACGCCACGGTGCATGCAAGGAAGGGGAAAATGGTGTATGCCGTAAACGCCGCATTATTTACGCCGAAGCCCTCACAAATGACCACATTGGTTGGATTTCCAACAAAAAGGACCATGCTAGAGGTGTTGGCTGCAGCGAACTCAGCTATAAGCCAAGCTATGGGTTCCAAGCCTGCTGCTTCCGTGTAATAGATGAGGAAGGCCGTTCCTGAAAGAATTACGGGGTCGTTACCCAATGCGATGCTCAGCAGGGCGAACATGACATAGAAATAAAAAAAGAGTTTTCGAGTGTTGGATCCGCCCTTATTGCTGACCCAGAATCCAGCTGCCTGAAGTACGCCTGTAATATCCAGAGTGATGGCCGTGTGGGCCAAAGAGATGAACAGGAGTAAAATATTGTATGGTTTGACTCCATCTTGGCGAAAAAGTGTCAGATTATTGAGCACTGTTGTCTCTGCATCACTTACCAGTTCCAACGATACCGTTCCGTATTTGAGTTCCCCCCAGACACTGTGAAGCCCAAAGTATGGCGATCGCAATGATCGGTGCAGTGATGAGGTCGATTGAAATACGCCTCCAACCAAGATATGGCAAGCGGATAGGGAATGAGAGGGGGTACATGACGAAGATGGCAGAAAGGATGTAAATCACCAAGGTAACGATGGAAAACCGGGTGATCATAATGCAGAATGTCGCTTGGCTAGCGCTGTTTCTCGCTCGATGCTGCAGTTCGTTTTTTAGACGCCTCCACAAATCCTGTGAACTTGGTGCAATCGCCGAGTCCGATCTAAAAATAAGAGACTTGAACGGAAGACAACGGTAACAGAAAGCTAAGGGGGATGAATATGGTACAAGTTAAAGAGCCCGTTGGGATGAAGAATGATGTTGAGGTTATAAGGGAATATTTGAGATAGCTTCCATGTCCGGACCGTTGAGTTGTCAAAAACGCTTGTTCGGACTCGGAACTTCTCAAAACCAAATTTTTTGACAGAAAGGGATCTACCGAGATATGATATGATAAGCCGCACGCACTCCTAATCTTCCTCGAAAATATTAAAACAATGTTCAGAAGAAGCCAGCTGCAATCTACAATCTTCACTGCAGACATGTTGAAATATCCTTGGACTCTGTGACATGACTACAGAGAAGAGGAGTTACGTGTCTATACAGGCAGTATGTAACATACTGATTTCAAATCCGAGCCTCGAAGGCAGACTGTCACGGTGAATGTTGACGGACAGGTGAGACACAGGGAAATTTTTGACAATGTTCGTTGGACGGTGTATCATAATGCCTAAGCTTTCCTAGTCGCACTGCTCAAATAATATCAGGTCGGGAAACTCTGCCATGCCAGTGCAACGATGTTCACCACCTACTAGTAAGGTGTAAGGGTCCGACCTTGTAACTCACCACTCTGACAGGCAAGATGGAGCATCTCCTTACCACACTGTCACTGTCCGAGCATAAATTACCTTCTGTTCTTCCTCCCATCCACGGCAACAACATTCAGAAGTTACAATACTCACGTGTTACGCCGAGGGATATCGGCTGCATTGTGACGTCACTGACATGGATGAGTGGAAGAAGGTTAAGCTCGTAGTTCAAGGCTTTGAAGATCTCGACGGTCTGAGCGGTCGGTTGCCGTTAACATGTTGGACGCGAGGAAAGACGCAATATTCTCCTGCCTTCCAGCTTGCATCCCAAAGCCGTCATAAGACTGCCCAGTATACTTCAAGCATGGAAACAGACTTTGCAGCTTGGAGTGTGAGGTGTCCGGCAATTAATTATGCTGATTGACTTGGACCAGAGTCCCCGAGAAACCCGCAGAATTAGAAGAGAACGACGAGAAGAAGAGAATGATGAGAAGATGATGGCATCGAGCTTCGGCAAGATCATTTACGAGATAAGGAGGATTATGGTCCGTTACGCTAGATGCGTCATCAGAGCTTCTAGTTTTGATGGAGTACGCCAAGTCATAGGAATGTCTACAGGTAATGACGTGAAATTCCAAGGTTTAGTAACGTTAGTTTGCTAGAAAGTTGCGATCGATACCCATCCACGGAGTCCTGCGCATGGTGAACGGAAGTAAAAAGAAAAAAAAGTGCGATCGAAAGTTGACGATCAAAAACTGATCTCAACTGATCTCAAGCTTTAGTACTCCCTCCTGTCCAGCAATTTACAACGCTACAACTCGACACCTTGACGCGTCTCCCGAGTCGAGGAGTCCAGAGAAGAGAATTAGTTGGATAAACCTGTATGGTTTAGTACATGTCAAATCTCGCCCGAGAAGCCCGTTGAGCTATGGATCAGAATCTGCATGTACTTACGTTTTGTGCCTGAGAGATTGCACGCGGCGGTCAATGAAGTCAGCGGGACTGTCAACCCTTGGTCAAATCCCCGCTTTTGGTTGTTCTCCTTCCCCTGTCCAATATGCGAGGTGGAGAAGAACCTTGACATGCAACCTATTCATTACCGTTCTTCCTCCTCTTTATATTCTACCTTTTCTTCAACTTACCCCCAGTAACACCCATGCCACAGAGTAGCAGTGTGCGTAAAGAAGCAATCACTTTACAGCGCGCACAGGATAAGGAGTCGAAACGAGCTAGAGGTTTGTTCTATTGCTTCGCTTATCCGGGCATTGATTTGGAACGTTTGTAGGTGCTCTGTCATGTGCGGAGTGTAGGCGGTTAGTGCCATAAATGTACATCGAAAGTTGTTTTACTCACCCATTGCAGGCTCAAGTTGAAGTGCGACAAGACTGTTCCTTGCTCAAGGTTGATTGCGTCCTTGTCTACGCACCTCACTGCTGATATCTCCCCACAGCTGTAAACGGAGAGGATGTTCCGCAATTTGCCCAAATGGAAGTCTCATTACTGGTCAAGGAACCCGGTAAGCCTACCTCTCCTTATCAATACATTAGTTTACCATTTTTCTTCAGCTTCGTACTTGCCGATACCGAGAAGCTGCACCAGAAAATCGGGCAGATGAGTGACCGCATCCGGCTGCTCGAAGACGCGCTCGCCATCCTCCAATCAACGCAGACACGAGATCCCCACCCGCTCCTCCACCGCGACCTCCTCAAGATTAAATCCAGCATCGAACTTCATTCTGCTGCAGAGGGCGCGGACGGTATGCCTGGTCTGGAAGAAGAAACCGAGGAGTCACAGTATATCGACGCATTTGGCACACTTGCAATTCACGATGATGGCGCTGCTACATTTTATGGACGGTCCGCTGGGTCAGAGGTGTGTAAAACCAAACAAACGCTTTTTCCAGCCCGTTTATTCACTTACCGCCCATTTCCAGAGTCTTTTGATCGTAAGCCCCACACGCCTTAACTTACTTCCTATTATCCAAAAATAACCACTCCCCGCTCAGGGCGAAGCTTCTTCCCCCAACACCGATAGAACCCCGCTCGACTGGCCCTCCAGTGGGTCCCAAACCCTCCCTTCCTCTATCGCCCAACTCTCCAACGCTTTCCCGCTCGCCTCCAACATTCAGGCTACCTCCCTCGACTCCCTCCTTCAGTCCCACCTCCCGTCATGGCCCGATGCCTGGCGCCTCTGCGATCTCTACCTCGAGCAGGCTCCCTGGTTCTTCGGTGCCGTTACCAAGCGCCAGCTGCACGAAGAGCTCCTCCCCCTCTTCTACACTGAAGCACCACCCCTCCCGTCTATAGCCTCTACTTCTACCTCCACACCAACCTCTACTAGCCCCACAACCCCGAAAAGTACTGCACACGACCTCGCACTGCTGTTCGTCATCTTCTGCTTCGGAATGCTTACGGATATGAGCCTGCCGCCAGCCCCAGACAACTCGGAGGCGGAACATTATTATCAACTAACGAAAGCAGCGTTGACGTTGGAGCCAGTGCTGGAGCGGCCTCCCAGCGTGGCCACAGTGCAGACTCTTGCGCTGATGGCGATTTATGAAGGGATATGTAGTGGAGAGAATAGTATTGAGCGTACTTGGGCGTTGATGGGGTTGGCGACCAAGTTGGCGCAGAGTGTAGGTTCCTTTTTTGTTATTTCTATTTTGTGCTTCTGTTTGAGTGATCGTTGCCTCATGATTGAGATGCTGACTTCGATTCTTTCTTCTTTTTTCTGTGGGCGCTTTAGATTGGTTTACGTGAGTTTCCTCACCTCCATCGCAAACATTGAGAAAACACTCATGTACGATATTCAGACCGCGATTGTGCACGCTGGAAACTCACCCCGGCGGAAGTGCAGAAACGACGGGCGTTATTCTGGGAACTGTTCATTACCGACTGTTGGCAGGTCGGTATCTTTCCTAGTATCCGATTCGATTATTTTTACTTTACTAACATATGCCATCATACAGAGTCTCGCAACAGGCAGATTAGCATCCTTCTCATTGCCTTTCGTAGACTGCGAGCTGCCGTTCGACCCAGATCAAATAATGGCTGACGACGGGTCCATCCACCCTAGCTGTACGTCCTTCTCAACACCCAACCTTCTTCCTCTTCTCGTTGTTCCTGTTCTCATTCAATATCACTCCATATAGTCCCTTATTGGAAAGCCCGCTTCGGTGCCGAGTGCGTATCCGCCGTCGTACAAGGTACACTGACATCGCGTGCACCACGGTATTCTATCATACTCGAACTCGATCGCAAGGTTCGGGATATGGAACTCCCGGTGTATGCCAATGGTCCGGTACCGCAGGGTGTTGGCCTCGCACAGACGATGTCGCATTTTATGCCAACGAATTATAGGGAATTGAGTGAGTTTTTTTTTT
>QLOJ01000652.1:2663-21371 GCA_003313625.1 Tricholoma saponaceum
AGCCGTAGAAAGGGGTATGGAGAGTGGAGTTATTTGAGTTAAGTAGGGTGTGAATATAGGCTTCCTCCGCCTGATGGTCGTATCGATCCGTGTCAGATAGAGCAACGATGTTAGTCGGGGTCACACCTTCAGAGATTGGTCTTCGTTGTTGTCCTCGCGATAGATAGTGAAGTAAAACCTACTTTCCTACTGTTAGTACTAATCGCATTGTCGAACCAAAAGTCTTCACTCGCGCACCAACAGGTAGCTACGCCGACCAGCTTCAACCCATACTCTTGAGCAGACGGCATAGCCTTCCACTTAAGCCTATCTGAAAATGTGAGATGCTCAGCAGCGCCGGATGGGATGGAGAATTCATTTGTGGGTCCTTCGAACACTGGGGAGAGAGACTATTCGAAGTTGAGTGGAAATTCTCTACAAATTGAATGACAGTGGGATACTGACTGTATCTGTGTAAGTTGATCCCAGGGGAAGGCTAGAGGTGTTGCCGCAGATTTGGTTTTGAGAGCTTTGTAGTTTGCTAAGAGCTGCTGATAGCCTGATTGATCTTCGGGGGATGTTAACTTCCCGGTTACCTAGTACAATATAATAATTCGTCAGAAAATGACGTCTTGGAATCGTCAAGAATGATACTCCCATCCACGATACCTTTAGCGGCCCTCGGCGTCGCCTAGCCTGATCAACGGGAATTTCGGTCAGCTCGATGACGTGCCCATCTCCATCTTCAGCAAGGTTCACGTCGTTTGCTGTTTCTCATTCAAATGCTCCATCCTGGAATCTGTCAAAGTTGTCAAATATTGCAAGATACTAGGAGTCTAGGACCCATAGCAGTCGATGAATGTGGTATTATCGATACCCTCTGGAAATGCCTCGAATTACTGGATTGTCGCTTGGGCCTTCGAGACTATTCCCGCTCTATATCGCTGCGCAATCGGATGCAAGCGTCGACGATGTCATTCCTGGAGAAGTCTCCTTGTTCCTGGCTGGGCTGCATAACGCTGCTCGATGTACTACTTCCGTCGTTCTGAGACATTAATTTGTGTTAAGTGAAGCTGAGATGATTAAAAAATGATATGAATATTGTGAATATTACTGGCATAGAGATTCCACCTAGACCAAGGACAATGAGAATCAGTACAGGAAGGAGCGGTGAAAATATATATGGTTCAAACAAGGCTTATGCCCCTCACAGCAACAATAATCATACAGATCCATATGACGGCCCGAATTTCCACGTAGCAGGATCATCTGTCAAGAGGCGGTGGGTGTGATGAGTGGAGTGGGGCGTGGATATTGAAGATGACTCACCACAGCCATCTTCGGAGTCAGACTTGGCTAACATTGACTAATGGGCTTCTTGTTCGCACAGATTCATTTGCCAATAGCGGTTGAGAATGACGATGCCACTTTCCAACCATCTAGGTGGGCCCTATGATGTCATTCTCGAGAGGCTATTTGTCGAACTCAGTCGGGAAAATATGAGATTTCGATGAAAGACTGCTCACAGCTTTTATCGCTGAGTCCGAATTCAGCTGTTTCGAGCGAGATCTCAAACCATCCTTTTTACCCCTCTTGTGTGGGGGGTTCACAATCCGTACTTCGGAGGTATCTTTTAAGGTGGCTAGACTTGGCGCCACTTATCCCACCACCATCACGACCTCGACCAGATCCACCACCAGGTACACCACCGCCACTAAGTCCTCTGCTCCGTGGGATCTGGGCTCCAGAGTTTCTATGCTGAGAGTGTGATAGATGGCCCGCGCCACGCGAATCTCCTCGCCCTCAAATGTGCCTAATGTAATCAGGGTTATCTGTGCCGCGAGGAGGGCTTCGGCTGGTAATGTCAGCCGCTAGTAACGCTATTGGCTGGATTCAGGATATTCTGGCGACAATGGGATTACCCCATGAGAATCTGGGACAGGGTGTAGTGCGACCATCCCTAGGACGTCGAATATCCGGGCCACATTTTCACCCCCCGGTAGTATCCCATCGGGAGCGGTTGCGAAGTGATTGTCTTGGAAAATTGAGAGTTCAGGCAAGTGCAGAGTGGAGATGCGACACCCCGACCAGGTCTCCTGGTTTTAAAATGACCATGGTGAAGGGCCCAAGAAACGGCAAAATGGATGTCGGATAGGGCAACGGAACATTATGCCCTGCCATTGCGAGCCGGAGCTGTGCGAACACCTGACGTAAAAGCTTAAGTCCATCCAAGAGTTCATATACTGGAGACCAACATGTACTCGTGCAGGCGTCTTCGTTTAGGCGGGGGAATATTGAGGTAGTTACGGATGTACCTCAGGACGGGCGGGGAGGGAGAAAGGGCGATGAGGTTGGGGGTAAAGTAACCTTGGTAGCAGGTTAGACACTCTGCGTCCTCCAGTTATACTAATATGCATTGAATGCTGAATCATGAGTAGTCTGACTTACGTGCCATGACGTTGGTACTGGAACTCCATTGATAATCCGAAGTTAAAAGGCCGAGTTCAACCGCGTTAGCAAGCTAAGGAACAGAGTCTGTTTTTTGGGAAGCTTGACGTGAAATTTCGACGACACAAACCTGCTCTACACCCCCTGTAGCGGAATCAATCAAATAGGCAGATTGAATGCCGACTCCAGGTAGTAAATTGAGGCAGATGGCACAGCGACTTTCATATGCCTGGCGAATCGTGTTGTTGATGGATGGAGCTTGGGAATCGCGCGACATGGCCAAAGAAGAGGAGAGAACGTCTGAGTCAGGTTGCGTTCAATCATTGGTCGCGTTCACTCGAAGTGATGTCAATGCGCATTTAAAACTCCGCTCCCTGAACAAACCCGGAGAATCCTTTCAATCAGCTTCATCCCCGTCCTTCAATTCCTTTATTTTTCCACGTCTGTAGTTTCCCTAGATCTTGCTTGCCGAAATGCCCCTCTACCCCTAGCCTTTATCTCATCCACTCCCTATCCTTTTTTAAAATCAGGTTGTCACTCTGACTCACTCATACTTTTCTAGCTCGACGCCCACTTCCATCATAATTCTTAGAGCACGTTCAATCAAAGGGTTTTTCACGTGTTAAACGTTAACTACTCGCGGCCTCGAGAAAGTTCAGCAGGGAAAGCATGGAGTCATCATAAAAGCTCCCCACGGCAGCCGGAAGAGGTCACTTAGCCTTTTACAGGCTGTACGGTTTAGGAAAGTGGAAGGATCTGGAATCAGAGCACACACCGAGTAGGCAGACCAAAAGTGGATAAAGATAAGCCTCATGCCTAGAGCCAAGTCACGTCGAATTGCATGCTGAATACTCACTTTTAACAAATGTACTGGACAAAGGTATGCCGTCATTATGAAATATCACACTCGTGATAGGGTGTAGTTGTGGCCAAGAAAAACCTGCAGAGATCTATTGAGCAGTATTGAAATCCACGGACCGGACGATAAACATAATCTGGTGACACCATCTCATTGACACTCCGTACACGAATTATGGGTTTGACCATGTTCTGACCTGTCGCTAAATACGTGGAAGATCAAGATCCCTAATCTCGTAAAAACAAAGCACTCACTTGTGGATTGAGCATGGTTTTCATGTTGTGGATGCCTCCACGCGCAGCAGCGATGGCATCAAACAAAGCCCGTTCTCCCAGAGATTCATTTCGCCTTCGTAGGCGCCAACGAGCGATGGATACGTCCAGTTTGCTCCTCGTGTCCAGCCATCGCTCAAGTGAAATCTGAGCAGTTGGACGGGTTTGAAAATTGGGTATCTTCATAATATCTATCTGTGGTTTCAGAAATTCCAACCCCTCGTAGATCTAGGAAGACGAGTGGCTTGCTTGAACCTAATCATGTACATGACTGACGTCGACATACCTCATAGAGCTCCTTACTGAAAACATTTCCGAGAGTGGAGACATCCTCCTTGAAAGCATCGTAATGCAGAGGTATATACGATTCCGGCGGGGGTCTATTATATGGCCAAATCTCTTCCACAAGGTAGGATTGACCGGGATGAAATCGAATCGAATAATCATAATCTATTATGACATATCGAACTGGATGGTCAATCCTTGCTAGGGGCGCGATTGGATCGACGCCATTTGGAGCACAATCATACTCTGTAAAATGCCATCCTTGTGGAAGTATAGGACGAGCATCCATCATGATATTATGGCCAGTGAGATCTCTGAAACGACGTTACGATCTAACAAAATAACAATCATAGAAAATCCATACCCATGGGCAACCAGGTAGCGATGCATAAAGTTCATACCCTGACGATATAAGTGGAATATATGTCACATAGCGCCACATGAACACTGACCTCTAGAACCTGAGAGACGAAATCGACAACTTCCCCAATGACACAAAATGGAGGGTCGTTGTATGGCCTCAGAACAGGCATAACGATGTACTCTACCTTTGGCACAGTGGGATCCAGAAAGGCATCCAGAATAGGGACACAGTGGTTGGTCGCATCACGCAACATATGCTCGCTCGATAAATATGTGCCTATCTCCACCTCCGCCGTTCTCTTGACTTTGGGGTCATCGGTTTTTGGTTCTATGCGCTTGATACAGACGACAGTGCTATCATCGAGTCTCTTAGCATCCAAGACGGGAGAAATCTTGGATGTGAAAATTAGGAGAGCACAATCGATGCGCATCAAAAACCAACCGTCTTTCTCTTGGAGTCTTCGCAATCTTCAGGTATGATATTTGTACCCAGCCACGATGGAGTCCATCCAGGTCTATAACGAGGGCGTAGCTCCAGCCCTCGATCTAGAAAGAATAGGTAGCGATCGCGCCATATCTCCTCGTCTTCGTAGAGTTTATAAAGTCGACTCCCGACTTGTGTAGACGAGGTTGAATCAGGTAGAGGGTAATCAATACGCGTCGAAGAGAGTAATGGTATATTAGATGCCATTGAAAATGGCAATGTTCCAATTTGAACCCAGCTGCAACATTAACGAGGCATGGAATTGAAGATCCGCTGTCATTGTAGAAAACAGTGAATAACGTAATACAATCCATTTATGGCACTCCATGCCTTTACAACGTGGCTTCATCACCTACCGACCTGTTTATTTAAAATGCTGTTCTTTCATGCTATGTGGTCTCTTTCCTACCATTGCTTCAACCTAATAGCAAGCTATGGCTCCTCCCGAAAGCATATTTAGCTATTCTGTTGGAGCTCTCGCTCTGATCAGTACCATTACATCCGTTTTACTCTTCTGCAGGTTGTATCTGCCGGCTTCTCAACTCAAGTATCTGGACGAAGTGCTTCTGGAGACAAAGGAAATCTACAGAAATGCTACTTCTGAGGGGTTGTTACCCCCTGCAGATCGCACACTCGGGCGGAGACGTTTGAATCAGTCAGTTCTTCATTTACAAATTAGCTGCAACACTGATCGACACGCAGCTTTGACTATGAACGTGACAAGCTACGCGAGGTTACCTATAGAGCAATGTCGTGCATCGATACTCTCCGTATATTTTTCTGCGGACAGACAAGACAAATCATGCAGCTAGCTAAGGAAGTCAGACAGCTGCGGGCGCATCTAATGGTAGATTCCAGTGAATGACAATTTAGATGGGCCACATCTATCTGATCTCCTTATCTAGACCGTAAGCCAAGAGGAGAGGGCACGTATATTGGAAGAACGTCAACAATGTCGAGCCGATTTGTCTTCCAAGAATATACCAGGTCCATTGCAATGCCACGCTGATATCCAAGGTATGTTGTTATCCATGAACACTATTTGCATATTTAAGTTCTACAGGTCTATCTGAACACCGATCAAACACCGTTCCCTCACGATGTCCTTGTAGTCTTCCGAAAGCCCCTGACCAATTGACTAGTTAGTATTCCATCTATGAGTGACCTGGTATTCTTACCTACATTGCACTTTAGATGAACATATTCTCTCGAACTCATTGCAAAGCGATCTCTCAATGGTTGTGGAGGAGAGCCGCCGCACTTCAAATTATAGGACTCGCCTATCCCGCCCCGTTATGGGGTGGTGGAGTAGCAGGGCATGCAAATCGGAGCCATGCATCCCACTGTACATCCTGCAGGGAGAGAACGAGTGTTCGTCCGGTACCCTTACCGCTGTGTCTACCCAGCTATCAACTCTTGTCGATGAGCCGGTCCCTGCCACAGGGCGCCTTTCATCAGTTGGTACTCGTTGTCATAATATTCTGCGTGCCATACCTGGCTGGGGCTTCCTAAGGTGGCTTACTGATACTCAGGTTTCGAATCCTGACAACACTCCGCATGGAGATAACGTCCCTTCTGCCGTATTATCAGTTTAGCATTTTCTAGTCAATGGATGCTACGCGTATTTATTTCCGTGTGTTACACTTTCCGCCTCCTATCACATTACCTATACCTACCACCTATACCCTGCCCGCATAGCTGTTTCCGGTGATGAATTGTTCACCGCCTTAAATCAATATTGACCAGATTGGCGGGATTGAGAACGGGGCGTCTTCATGAAATATATTTGTTGTTCCCGAGCCAACCCCTTACAGACCAAGGGAACGCGGCTTTTCTGAACTCAATTTGACTGAAGTCGACCGTGACCTACCTCGTGCAATTCATTGTTGAAAAGCTTCCGAGAGAAAAACCTTCTGCTTGAAAGCGTCATGATACAGGGGCGTATACGACTCCGGAGGTCTTTTCTTGTAGACCCAAACATCCTCCACAATGTGGGATTGGCCAGTACGAACTAGACCGGATGGTCTATTCTTGCTAGGGGTGCAATCGGATCGATGTTTGGCCATGGTTTGGGTGGGAGTATGGAATGAGCATCCATCATAATATTCTGGCCATGGTAAAAGGTCTCTAAATAGTGTTATAATCTGACAAATGTGATTTGTAGAACTTGAAAGTCCATGAGCGACCAGGTGGCGATGCACGAAGTTCATACCTTGACAATGTAAGTGGAATTCTTGTCACATAACAAGGCATGAATACCATGACTAACCTCTAGGCTTGAGAGAGACAAAATCAACAACTTCACAAAAGGCAGGATCCTGCAATGGTCCGATTCGTAGGGAAAGTAACCCACAACGGGAACACACCCCGCGCAAACCCGAACTTTGGATTGTTTCAGTATTATCTTTGGAGACTTCCACTGAATTCTACTTAAGTGGGTCTGCTTGTCCAATGAACAGATCGGCTCACAAATAAGTCCTATTCACACTGGCCATGCCGACAATGGACTCGGACTAAAACTCAGTTCAACTCAGGCTGTCTCTAGTCATGTGATTGAGGGACAGAGCAAGTCTGGCAAAAGTCTGGTACGCAGCATGTCTCCACCTCTGCTGCATGCTCAAGGTAGACGACTTTAGCAGAGAACTGTGTAAAGAGACATCCAATATGACCGAAGACTGCCAAGTACCCAGTTGAACAGACGGAATAGAAGAAAAAGAAAAAGAAATGGGGGTGCGTGAAAAATAATAGTTGACGAACTATCAGATGAATCTGGACGAGGTCATGTGGAACGAATTCAGATAGGAATTGATGGGTAGCACCGCTCACTGTCATAGGATTCGACCAGTGGGTGAGGTAGCAACAGCTACAAAATAGTACCAGTGAATCCTGTTAAGTGAGATCCTAGTTGAAAAGCTTCCTTTAGAAGTGGCGAGAACTCTTACATTGTAAATCGTTGAAGTGAAGCCTTGAATAATCCACTGCCAAAATAGTAAGGAGAGGCTAGCCTTCCTCCGGATTATGATTTTGGATAGCTTTGATCCGTTTGTGACAGGCTATACCACGTTGAGCCTGAGGTTTTTGCATCTAATGGACCAGTTCGGATGTGCGTTCCTTCATAACGGGCACAATCCGTCAACGTGTCACCACCCTATTCCTACGTACCCATCTCGACAGCTCTGGTCTGTCCATCTTCTAACTTGTGAAATGTTTTCCCCAGCAACTATAACGGCCTCTATTTTCTCTTCTCGTTTTATGTTCATTCATTGGGCCGCAAATTGTTTCAGGAGGAGATTGATAATTGAGCGCCCCTATTCTCCTTCCTGGGCTCCGAGTCGGTTTGCATTCAGTTTCTCAGTGAGCAACGCAGCAGAGGTGCGCACTACACCTAGTATGCACACCTACGATGGTGAGATCCGAGTCCCCGACTATTATCACCCTGGTTCTACTCTCTCCGTTCAACTGGCCACTGGGATCGCATCAGTAACTGTGGTGCGCCCATTTACTCCATTCACAATGTCTCAGGTGTTTCTGGTTCGTCCACATGATGGGCCCACCCAAATTCTCAAGGTCTACGATCCTCGATTCGCTGAGCACCGACACAAATCTACGTCCGCACGTCCTTGGAGCCATGATCTTGAAGCAAAAGCCATAAGCCGAACTACACCGGATCCCAGCTTTGATTATTGATTATTTCCAGACGATAATGATAGAGTAGGTTGGGAGGTATGGTATTATCAGCAGATGGAACGCCGCTTTCGGAACGAGGTAGAGTCGTATCGACGTCTTCATTCTTTGCAAAGCCATGGAATTCCTCGCTGCTATGGGTCTGGTACCGTCATTCTTCCAAATCGCGCATTCTTTCCTCGCATCCTCCTTCTCCAACACATCTCAGACGCAATCAGTCTCGAGGATATCACTGTTAAACCTAATCAATCGGTTCTCGCATCTCTTGCCGAGACTGCTTATGCATTCGGTGCGCTGGGTGTCACGCACAATGACATTAACCCGGGCAATGTTCTTTTCAGTCCTTGCACTGACCCTACCCATGCCATTATCATCGATTTTGGAGAAGCATATTTTCGTGAGGATGACGAATCGGACGAGGAATGGGACGAGAGCTTGAAAGGGAATTGGGATGTTGATGCAGTCAGACAGGTTTTGGTTCGGAAAGGTTGGGCTTCGAGAAAAGTCTGTGATCGTTTACGTGAGGATGCATCCGCCATGCAGAATGTCCACATTACATGACATCCAGTGAGCAAGTGTTTTTTGTTTTCACAGAGAAAAAGAAAGACTCCTTCAACAACTCTTCGTATCAGCCAGAGCACTTCTTATTTGGATCTTCGAAAAACAGAAGATGAAAAAGGGATCAAACAGGATATCTATGTCCTTCAACGGTAGGAAGATCTGGATGCCATCCCTCGTCGTCTGGCATCAATGAAGCAACTTGTGGATTGCGACCTTGAAATACAGCGGAAACCATTGCAAATGAGTTTGAATGACTTGAAACGCCGGAAATGAGGGGCGAATCTTCTTTACCCATCTGTGAGAGTGCTTTTCACGAGGGCAAAGTGATGAGCGTCAGCCATACCCCAGGGGCGATAACGAGGGTAAAAGCACTCTCCTTACTCCTTTCAAGGTAAAGCTCCACTAGGAGAAGCGCAATTGGGAAGTGCTTCTTTGTACTGCACAGCCGGGGCGATGCGATATGGAGACATGGGACAGCCGCACTGGCAAAGTATGGCATACCAGCAAGAACGAACATTAATCGCGCGATACGGCCATTCGAGTATTCTGATTTTCCCTTTCGGAATGAAATGTTGATGATCACTAATGCGAAGCTTGTTGGACTCAGCCACCACCACCCGAACGAAGCAACACAGAGTAACAGAGTAAGGAACGTTATATAGCAGAGGATAAAAAGGGAAAGCGCAGGCGGGGAGATAACACCGGGCATGTCGTCAAGAAAATTCATCAGAGTGCATGGAAGGAAGTGATACGGGGATGAGAGTGTCTTTCGAAAGTGTCGTCCTAGGATATACAGGAAAGCTGAAGGCTCAAAGAGGCATTGTCTGCCAAAAAGGGCCACCCCGGTGCCACTCTTCCTTTGTGGAACCCGTACCAGAAACGTGACGCAATGACCTAAATATTGGGATGGATAGAGTAGACGTGCAGAGCGAGATAAAGGCGCCACCCACAGAAAGAATCGCTTTAAGACTTGATGCCAGGAGTACGCACGAGTCAAACTGTCTAGCACGTTGAAGACGGGGCAAATTGGATACGAAGTGATAACCAGAGGCAATGCTAACATTCAAAGACCTGATCTAACAAGTCTGCATCGTTTATCGTAACTCATGCAAAAACTGGTAGCGGGGTAGGATCATACAACAAATGGCATTAGATCATATGAGCATAAACAGATTGGCAATAACCAGAGAAAGTACATGCAGCCATATATCACCTCGCCTCGAGTTCGTGGACCTTGCACACGTCTCGATCCCTAACTTCCACAGAGCAATAAGACGATCAGAGCTTGCCAAGGTGAGCAGCCGTAGGGTTCTGCCCAGCAGCCTTGGCACGTTTGCGGAGCATGGCCGTCGACTTGTTACCACGAATCCCTCCACCCCACTGGCGGCGCTGCTCGTCATATTTGTCCGAGCTATAGCACAAAATCAATCCTTGGGTTTCGATACACCACAACAAATAAAACACGTACAAGTTGGCCTTGGCTGCGCTCACCAGCGTCGCTAGTTCCCGCTGGTCTTCACTCTTCACCTCCTGGATTGCTAGAACTGCAGCAGTCTTCTTGTGAACGACGGTGCCGAGCCGTGCTTTACCCTTTACTATGACGTAAGGTACTCCCATCTTGCGGCATAGAGCGGGGAGGAAGACGACAAGCTCAACGGGATCGACATCGTGGGCGATGACAACGAGCTCAGCTTTCTTCGCCTCGATGAGAGCAACGACGTGGTTCAGCCCGTACTTCGCGAAAAGCGGCTTTTTGGTGTCCTTTGAAGTTGTATGTCAGTTGTGACATTAAAAAAAACGAAGCAACTCGAACAACCTTAGCGTCCTTCTCCTTGTCCGCGGCGGTTAGAGCGGCAGTAGCCTCGAGACGGGCCTTCTTCTCCTGCTTCGACTCCGGGCGGTACTTGTTAAGAAGCTTGAATAGCTGTGTGGCGGTGTTCTTATCCAAAGTGTGAGAGAATTGGGCAATCGCGGGCGGGACCTTAAGGCGCTGATTCAGAATGACCTTCTGGCGCTGTAGGCGGACATATTCGGGCCACTTGACAAAACGAGTCATGTCTCGTGTAGGCTGGATGTCCTGGCCTAACGTCATTGTCGTTTGCATCAGCTTTACGGGAAAATAGCTAGACCAATAATTACATACCGATACCAAATGTTTTGGCGTTAGCCTCGAAGAGAGGGTTTTTCTTTGTCTTGACGGCCTTGCTGGCACCGAAGGGCGCAGCAGCGGGCTTCTTGCCTGTTCCGGGTTTGGATTTGGGAGGCTGGTCATTGAGACGAGGTTTGGTTAGCAATGTGAACTAGGTTATAGTTGACACTACGCCTCGGAGCTCTAGCGTCGTGCAGACACCGAAGTGTGCACAACCCAGCGCAAAAGCACCAAGCACATCATAACCTTGATAGGCTCCGTGCTGTACGTAGTCAGAAAAGTTCTTTCTACGGCTGGGGTTCTGAGAAAGAAATGTCGAGCGTCAGTTTAGAAATCCGTAAGGTCATCCAAATGAAAAACCTGCCATCCATCTCGATTTTCAGCTGTTTTCGAGATATAGAACTGCTGATGCTAGAGCTCGTCGGTGCCTATGACGAATGCTCACCATTTTTGAGTCGGAAAGTCTTGAACTTGAGGCCTTGAGGAGTTAGGTTAGCGTGTGGTGGGGTGATTGGGACAAGATTGGGAGTTTTGCCACTGCCAGCGCTTTCCGGCAATTGCCGAATTCCGCTCTTCAGATCTCGACTGAGTCAGTCTGTTTTAATGAAGAGGCTAGGCTTACTGCGTGTTATGTTTTTGTGGTATCGTAACGTCCCTCCAGGTTCTTGATTGTATCTGTCTAAGCCTGAACTAATACGGTAAAGATTGGTCGGACATCCTTGGTTTCAACATACTTCAGTATGTAACTTCTAGACAATTTACGCGTAACTCCCAAATTTTCAGGGACTGTAAATTCACACTGGTAGCGCTGGAGGACGTTGACTCACTGGAAACTATAGTTCTCACTCTTTTCGTCTTAAAGTTTACAGTCTGTTCGCCGAGTTGCTTAATTCGAAACCTGTCCGAGTCCTCCCCAAAAAAAGCCATGCTATCTAACCATCTCCATTCTTTCAAAATTTGAACACACGAGCAATGCGCGACAAAGCTATTTAATGAACATCCTGAGGACGTCCGCCTTTCATGTCCCGCCTCGCGAATTCGGAATGAGATTGACACTCCAATGGGACGACCAGTCTAGTTCATGAGGAGAACTTTTAAACTCGTGATAGTGACAATGGCAGTCCCTGGTACATCCATCATCAGCCACACGTCATACACTACAGCTCCTGTATCCAAAACAACTCACACCACCCAAGCGAACATCCGCATCAGCCATTCCAAGTTAAATCGGGCACTGGCTTGCACGCTCAGACACTGCGCTCCACCCAACCGAAATGCAGCACAAAGAACCACCCTAATGTTATCCGAATTCTTCAGCTGGCAATTAGCAACCGCATTCTGATCAACCACGGAACCGAACCTCACATATAACTTTTCATCGCAAGCTCGTCGATCGCATCTTTTCTTACAATCGTCCCAACAAACTCGCTGCATCACCTCCGTAATTATCAATACGAACTAAAATGAGTTTTATCCTCCTCCCTTCTTCTGACCAGCCCTCATAGTAGAAATAGATACTTGTAACCTAGACGGTAGCCTAACCTCTTGAGCCCTTACCTGTCTTTACGAAGATGTTGCCGACGATGATCAAGGCCTATTTGTACTTCATGTAAGATCCAAGTTGAGGCTGAATGAAAATATATGGCTAACCTGTGCTCGTTTGTAATAGATAGCACCTGACTCGTATGTTTCGAAGAGCACCCTGAGTACTCCCTGCCATGCCACTCATGAGACTTGAAAATTATACCACAATATAAAAACACATACATCGAGGCGCTCAATGATGCTTGATTTACTATACTGCCATGCTGCATACATGATCTAGGAAGAGAAACACTGAGATTAGGCTTGTACCATGGCATGAAACCAACCACTGCCATACCTTGCCTGCAACATCTTCCTCTAGCGCTCGATAATTCTCAGCACTTAGCTTGCTCTTGGCTTTCAGTTTCATCATGTGCTACAAGGATCTCTCAATCTAGTCACAATTATTCAAACATCTCACCTTTAATGAATGGTGTGCAAAAAGCTGCATGTCCAAGTCACCTGAAGGGTGGAAGACTCAAATTAGAAGTACATACCTCTGCTTGTGGAAAGTGAATTTGGATGTTTCGATGATAGCATTCATTTTCAATGGCAAGTACATAAATTTCCTTCACAGTTTGGAAGGGTATGTCAGCAACTCTGCAGAGCATACACATTAAGGAGAAATAACTTACAAGAGGTTATTTGCTTCATGAACCCATATACCAATTATCCTGTATATTTTACCAATGAGGTACAAAAGCTATGATGCATGTTAGCCATTTTTGACGGCCATCAAATAATATCGGTGTGACTGACTTCAGCGCCAAATCGCTCTTTCTTTAACATCTCTGCATCGCCCTTCACCTTGTTTATAAATGCCACAGTGGCAGGATCATCTGGATCTCCTGCATACTCCGACTCCACGTAAGGCCTTAGCCGTTCCCTGAGCTTTGAAGCCAATTCCACCACTGTCTTCCTCTCTGCTCTGTGATATTCTGACCATGCCCACTCCCACTGTTGCGCACGTCGACGTTTGTTGTACATGTTTGCCTCATCTAACAGTTGTGCGGCCGGGCTAGGAGGAGGCATGTACGGTGGAGGTGGTGTGTCCACACTAGGAGATGTCTGTGTAGTTGTTGAAGAACGGGTAGAGTGGCTAGTCATCGCAGATGTGCTACTAGGAAGGGGAGGTTGTACTTGAACAAAAACTCCTCTCGAAATTGCGGATTGTTCGTCCTCAGTGAGAAATTGCATCTCTCCGATCTATGTGGACTGTTATACTCGGAAATACTGCAATGTCTACTAGCATGAAACTCACGTAATCCACAAAGCGTTCACCATCGAAAACACTGATAGCCCGGTATGTCCGCATTCTTGCCATATTTATTATGCCTTGGTTATCCACCTGTAGCGTGGAAGAAGACACTAAATTGTTGGATGAGACACAAGACGAGTCACTGACCATGCAGTTTTTAACAGCCGGAAACATTTTCAATAGGATGAATCGATCACTGTGGCGGCGCACTTGTTGCGGGCATGCTCCAGCGTTGGAGCGGGGTAAAACTTGAACAATACCGGAGTTTCCATCGCTATCCAGTCCATTATTTTCTCCGATCGGGGCCTGTTCCTCAGTTGAGTTCATACTGGTAAGGCCCTTCTTAAGGTTTGCGAGGAAGCGAGCCTTCGTCATGTTGCATGTGAGGGAGGGCTTTTCTGAGACAACGACACAACGAAATATGTCTCATGTAGTATGCAGTCACGCCGGGAAACTTGAGTATTGATATACGAACTAGCGCGACGTGTCAGTCAAGGCGAAATGAGGCAAAGATCTACGCGAAAAGAAAAGAAAGTCGGATATGAACGATAATGAATGAAGTCTGAAGGTCAAGGAATGACGTCTGTAAAAACTTCCATTAAACCTTTCGCTATGGCTAAGTATAAACATCAGTCGCAGGAGAAACGAAGAATTCGAAAAGCTCACTTTGAGCCTGGTGACTGACCTTGACAAACCTTTCAGGGAACGGCAGATCCATATTACCCTCGCCACACATTCACAATGGTCGCTTGGATCCCCCGATACGTAGTCTTGACAGCTGAGCCGATCGCCCAGTCATCTAGTCGTCATCTACTAAAGGTGATGACATTTCGCCACCAGTGTGGAGCACAGTGCTCCAACAACCACCCCACCTAAATCGACAGATGCCACATACCAATTCATCACGACTCCAAGGAGATAGCTATTCAGGTATACTCAACTTCATAGATAGACTGACACCGTCTTGCAAAACTTCAAGAGGTTCCTTACACCCATGCGAATTACACCAAGAAACAGCACATCACAATCGCTGTGTTTCCCATTAAGAAATGCGATAGCCTGCTGAGAGCGGAGAGGCGCTGTCTACGGGCGCTTGTAACCGAGGAAGTATGGATGGCAGGTCCAGGCAGGACGGATCGTGTATACTCGAAGCAGAAAAGCTGGTGTTCGACCCTCCGAGTCGTGCGGGTTGTGCCTCTAGGCCGGATCTCACGACGTCAAGGGATATTGCTGTGATTGGCGGGCGGTACAGCACCATATAATTTGGGGCCCATTGACCCTGTGTGAGCATTCGTCTGGGTCTTATCTAGTGGATTCCTGCCGCTGTGTAGAACTCTGAAAAAAAGTTGGTTTTTAGTTATGCGATATGCCAGTGCTTATATAACTAGAACGGCATTCCGATCTCTCCGAAGTGGATTAGTTGCACTTCGACGAATCGACGGTGACGCGTTCGTCCATATTTCGAACTTGAAACGGCATGGCTCACGAATAACGGTGTCGCCCAGGCCCTAGCCAACAGCCGCATATCATCTAACCCGTAATACTTGTCTTTTGGGCGCTGGAGCAGTGACAAAAAGGCACAGTACCATTGTCATCATCGAAGAAGCGAGTATGCGGATTCCGGATCCGGAGGGAGCTGTCAGAGACTCAGGAGTCAGTACTCAGTTGGGAGTCAGTACCAAGTCAGCCGTAAGCACCACAATCAATTCTTATACACGAGGTTGACTTTTCAGGAACATCGGGTCACGGTGCTGTAATGTCCCCGCATGACCGGCATTCTGATTAGCGCCGGAGCTTGTTCATCATTTACTTCGAAGTTTTGAAGTCTAACCACAACCCAGTTTCTCATCAACAATACACCCATCTTTTGCGCGCTCTTTTTTTGCTCTCCTCGCCTCTCTGAATTTCCGATATTATACCAGACCCAAACACTAGGCAAAAGTTCAAGATGATGTGGGATCTCAGAGAAGTTCGGGATAGCCTTCCCAAGCAACCTCGAGCCCGGACTCGGAGTCACTCACCAAATCCTATGTATGCAACTCGGTGGCTAATGAACGCGCTGATAAACAAAACTGATTCTTCGTTCTTTCTACAGGTTTCCTATCCCGTATGTTTACCAACAAGAACTCCGGCAAATGTAAGTACACTTACGCTTTTGTTATTCAGGCAGCGTGGGGGCTCTATTCCGATCGCATTTCCTGGCCCCACGCCCTTTGTTCCTACGATGCCCGGATATGTTCCTACATACGAGTAAGAATTGTTTGTTTTATCTGCAGCATTTAACCTTATGACCCGAAAGCCCCGGACGGCATGTACAGTAAATAAGCTTCGTGTCATTTAAGAAATTTTAATCTCAATGCCCTCTCTAGTTACGAACGTCCTATTCACCACAGACATGTCCCTTCCGATTCTCCCCATTACTTCCCCCAACCACAGTACCCCCCTCGAACTCGCGCCCAATCTTTCTCTCACCCTCAACAACCAAAGCCTCCTCCTCCTCCTCCTAAACCAACCACCCCAGTCCCGATCCTCAAACACAAGTCCCATCGTCCGACCGACCACCACAAATCCTCGCACTCCCGTTCACATAATATAAAAGCCTCTCATTCGCATTCTCACTTGCAACAGTCTGCTGCAGATTTCAAATATTCGAAATGCACTGGAAGGAAGAAGGCTTTATGCGTAAGCGCTAGATCTTTGTGTAATCAGATGATTCGATCTCATTGTTGATGTGGATCTATAAATAGATTGGTATCAACTATAGAGGCCAGCCTCATGAACTCCGTGGATGTATTAATGATGCACGGAATGTCCGCAAGTTTTTGATCAGTACGTGTACTTATTCTTGTGCCCAGACAATGATCATACGTCTGAATATTCAATTTAGACAAGTGTGGTTATAAAGAAGGCGATATCGTGTTGCTTACCGACGACGCGAAGAATCCGCGTCAAATACCTACTAGGCAAAATATGCTTGACGCGATGCGTTGGCTTGTACGTAGCGCTAGGACCGACGACTCTCTGTTTTTCCATTGTAAATATTTTCATTTTCATTTAATTCTCACTTCCTGACAACATGCTTAGACTCTGGTCATGGTGGGCAGACGCCAGACCTCGACGGGGATGAGCTTGATGGCTTGGACGAAGGTCAAAGTTCTCGCATTGTTTTTATCAGTCGTTTCTAATAGTAGAGAGCAGTCATTTTTCCAGTTGACTTCAAGAAGAATGGGCATATTGTTGATGATGTACGTTCCTCGCTTCATTTGTCCATGCAATCGCGCCATTAATCTTCGGCTCCTGCAGGAATTACACAATATAATGGTAAAGGTTCTCTACCTTTTACACTCCACATTTCTTACGTCACAACACAGGTCAAACCCCTGCCAGCAGGGTGCCGACTAACAGTATGTCTTCTATCCTAAATCAGATTTATAACGTTGTTTACGAAACACATTCATGACAGGCTTTGTTCGACGTGAGTAATGGCTACACCGGAGATGATCACTCTGCGATCAGTTATTAATTTATCTTGGTAAGGCATGTCATTCCGGCACTGTCTTAGGTATGTTGGTCTAGATTAAATTTCCGAATACTCCTCATTTTGATGATCTAGATCTGCCGTACGCCGTATGTATCCAAGGAACATATGTACCTCGTCTTTAAACTGACATCTATGAATTATTTATCAGTATTCATCGCACGGTCGGTTGAGAGGAGCCCAGGTACCGGCACACATGCTAAGGCTTTTATCGACACCTGCGGATGTGGTACGTTGTATACATCTTCTTTCGTACGAATATTTTGTTCATAGGCTTGCAAAAAGATTTCCTGGTCCGGATGTGCGGACGAACAAACAAGTTCCGATACGTTTGCTGGAGGGGTGGCCGTTGGGGCCATGAGCTATGTGCGTAGTTATCCGTAGTTCATCATCGATCTTCCCGACTAATGGATCCGTAAATGTAGGCGTTCATCACGGCGCTAAGTATAAATCTACAATGCTGTTTTCATATACTTCCTCCTAATCTGTATATGCAGCAAACAATCCGAAACCGACATACCAAGAACTATTAAAGTCTATCCGGTACGAAATTAAATCTTAGAACCCTAAATTCCGGTTATTAAGACCTATAATCAATAGATTGATTCTCAACCCGAGGTTCAGCCAGAAGCCGCAGTTAGGCAGCTCTCACCATATTGTAGGTTTCCAGCGTTTGAAGAGAATTATTCCTCATGATTTTTGCCGTTATTCAGGACACTTCACTTCGGTTTGTGCTTTAATGGACAAGACTCAGAAGCGGACGATTTTTACTCATACAATATACTTTACAACTAATATGAAATGGTACTCGTAGTTTCACAATCTTGTTCTCCCTATTTATCCATGACATATTGCAGTGTCGTGGATTTCGTTCGTATGCAATGAACGTTCCTTGGTTCAACGCATCTGCGAATGCGCTAACATCATCTCCGTGGCGATAAATTCTCTCGCTGCCTTATCACATTCTCCCCTATTAACACAAACCGGCTGCACAAAATCCACCACCAGAGGGTCGGGTAAATGCAGGTACGAGCAAGGTGTGTGGACCATGCAAGTCGCCTTCTTTGGGCAATTCCAACAATTCCACTCCCGTTCGGTCATAAGCTTTCCATCATGTTTACTGACCAGCTCTGCCAGAAACCGCTTGGTAGGTATTTCTGGGGGTTGTGGTACACAGAGTGCGTTGTCGACCTCGTCGGAATATATAATAGGGTCGGTACCAGTACGGATTTCATAACGCAATG
>QLOJ01000654.1:0-68911 GCA_003313625.1 Tricholoma saponaceum
TGTTGTTTCAACCAGAATGGGAGCCGCAAGATCCGGTGGAATTGTGTTGAAAGTGGGATAGTGCGTTATTGGCACGATTAGAACATGTCCCCCACCTGGAATACCTCCATGACTGTCTGATGAATGCGTAGGGATTATTTGTCCTTTCGGTAAAGTTACATAGCACTCGGAACCTATGGCAACAATAAGATGTTTTCTTCAAATCCAACGTGAGCATAGATATAATAGGCTAAGAGAAATTCCCTACGCGAGGTTTGGGTTTGATAAGCAGAACCAGCATTCATCCGCTGAAGTCAAAATAACCGTCGAACAATTAATAACTGGAGAAAATGAATCACAACGTACGTCCTATTTCCTTGGGAGGTCCACGCCTTCCACCTCGACGATCGCCTTGCGGCGGCCGCTGATTTGCAACTAGACAATCTTCGAGTAGATGTCCCTCGCTCCCGCACGCTCGACATACGTATCCCTCTTTCGGTTTTCGACCACCAGTATCTCCAACTGCATCTCTAGTGGGACAATCTCGGACGAAATGGCCAGGCTGGACAATAATCAACAGTAGACACATGATAAGAAATGTAGCTATACTGACCGTCTGGCAGAGCTTGCAGACATACCCGTCCGGAGGCTTCGCCCTCTCGGGGCAATCATTTATGAAGTGCTGTTAAGCAACAATGTAGGCGGGGTTGGTAGTTGGCAGCTAGTGGTACATACCTCTGAAGAATCACATCTTCGACATTTGTACCCCGGTGGTGGTTTTCCCGGCTCACCTTGAGCTGACCAAAATAATCAAACTAGACTGTGATACCACATCCCAGTGACTCACCAATGCGACTGCGTTTCATTGGTTGCCGAACATTGCCGAAGATGTAGTTTTCGCCTTCTTCGTTTTCCAGTCGGCGCTTTGTGGACGGAGCAGACTCTAGAAATGGATTTTTGGTTTCATTTGCTGAACGAGGTACTGAGGTGCCTCCAGCCATGTTCGGTGTTATAGAGAAGGCATAGAACCACTAAAGGATGCAGAGTCACCCATCGAAACTGTCAATATGGTTTCCTAACTCACTCTTTGTTTCTTTCCAGCAACTGATTCGCCACCAAAAGCACCCAGACTAATGAATCGCGAGACGCGGCCTTGCTCGTCATCCCAAACAAAAGGTTCTCGCTCCCAGAACTTTGGTGGCTTGCCACCACAAGCTGCGAAATGATATCGCGGTTTGATACGTCGGATGGCATCATCTAACTGCAAGACGCCAATGGATCCAAGTTCGGGAGCAGGTAGAGGAGCGGAGGAGAGGTGGGTAATCAGGGAAGGCCAGACATTCGACATTAAGATGTCCACTAGCTGTGAGGAGGAGGCTGCAGACTGTATAGCAGCTAGTGATTTGTAGCTTTGCTTTGTCGTGGATTTTGTGAGTGTGTTGGAGAGAAGGCGTTCCATAGTATGGTGACTAAAAAAAGGTGACAGAAATCCCTGTCAGACAAGTTAAGAACAATTCAGTTGTGTCCAGAACGAGACCGACCGGTGCTGCTTCAGCAGAAGAATATATGTCAGAGTCATAAGTTCCACCGAGGCATGCAATGCGGAGCCCCTTTGCTGTAGTGATAATTCCCGACTTGCCTGACCCAGCTGTAAAACGGCCGGATGTATTTGGAATGAGGAGAATGCTCACTCAGGAGAAAAACGTTCCTGCACAATTCGCCTCCCGTCTGTGCGAATTTTTCTACGACACTCTCAGGGAGCGGATGCTCGCCTTGCATGATGTAGCACTCGATCGGGGCTGTACTAGAGTTAGTTGAGCAAGTCCGTACAAGAAAGTGATGGTTCCACCTTGCAAGTCTCCAGCTAACAGCTTCATGGTATCATTCGGAACGCTGTTCTCATCCGTGCTCTTAACGGGACCAAAGAAATCTCCCGTACAGAGTACAAATTCAAATTTACCATGTTTCGTGTCAATAGCCTTGATTTTCGCAAAAAGATCACTGATGGAGCCAATGGCTGAACCGACAGTCAGACTAGTACATTGGACTATTAGCCAAAGAAATACGGAATAATGCAGAAGATCATACACTTTGACCGTTGTCGCCATTCTACAGCCTGGACTCGAACGACTGATGTTTGGCAACCATATCTGTGGCAAAGGATCACATAATCAGAGCTCTGACGTCATGCGGCCACTGGCAGTTCAACTTCCAAGACTACTAGTACTGGCGCGTATTCTCAGCTCCTGTAATACCCTGCATGAACAGGTTAATACTCGGTCATAACTTTTCCCCTAGACATATTAGCGTTAAGCTTTTCGATATCGAGTAACAGCAACTTGAATTTCCCTCGCAGGTCTCTCGGCATACGCCATTTCAGTGTGTATAAGTATAATATAATGAGATGGCGGAAAATCAACTGCTTATCGATTGCATACCCCGTGGACCGTATGCCCTACCGTCGATACCCATAGCACCGAAACTGACAGGATAGACTAAAGCGTTACCGATTTTTCGGTCGAAAGTAGCTAATCCTTAGTTGGATCATCCGGATCGTCCTAATCGAAAGCTGAAATGGGCGTCGGGCACGATACAGACCCTTTACTCAGCGGTAGAAACGCGTGCTTTCGTCTGCGCCGATACCAATTTCCTAGGGGAGGCGCAGCACAGGCTCAGCCGTCAGCACTTGTAACGATGGCGCGATAACTTTGACTACCAAGCCGAGGCAGTGGTAAAATCATAATATGAACCCGTTACGGGGTGTCAGCCGTAGAAACACGTATATTTGCACCCATATTAATGTCCATTCACCATGATAATCAGCAGGGGAAGTGTTGCAGCAACGTGGGCGTGACTCGGAGGTGTACGTGGCTTTGAGGTCGGCCAAAGTAATACCTGACAGAACATTCTACAATAAAATAGTGGTCATGAGTAACATCAAAGTTGTAACCATGACACAGGGCGTGCATGGGGCCCAATCAGCAATGGCTGATTTTTGATCGTCAAGTAGTACACAGCTTGTAAGAAAAGATGTGAGGTCCGGTAGACCAGTTGCAACCTTTCGGATCCGTTAGGGCTGTCCTGGCATAACAAAGCATGACACAAGTCTCCAGCACACCATCACTGGCACATAGGCGGATATCAAATAACATAGCTCGCTGTTTGCACGCAGCCAAACGCCGGAGCTCCCACGTATCACGGCTGATCAGATCCATGGACAAAAGTTGCTCAAATTCCACCAAGTCTCAGACAGTTGGGCGGAACCTGTAGTGACCGTAAGGGTCGTCGATGCTACGCTAACTTTCTTTCGTTCTGCAGCTGTTGCCACTCCTGTTCAGTGGTTTGTCGGGCACTAACAACAAAACGCACCTTCTGTACCGATCCATTAGGCAACCGCCTCGGCGATATACAAAGGCGTTGTATCTTCCTTCTTTCCATGCGCCTCACTGTTTTGTTTCATGAGGATCACGCGCAACTAGATCGCGGATACAGTCGGAGTTGACAAGGCGCACATGCTTTATACGCTGGGCGACTTATCTCCACAGGTACGTACCACGGAGAAAAATATCCTGTCAAAGTCTGTTATCATTTGGTCATCCTGGCCTTTTATTAAAAAAAGTTTTGGGTTCAATCATACTTTTCATCTTGGCTATATTCATACCTTACGGCTTACCTTGACTTTTAATGTGAGGCAGAAGCAGGGGTTTCAGTGATAGAAGGTTGCTCGAGCAGTGGTAGTGGTTACTGCGACGTATGACACTCCAAATTTGCGTCATGGTAGGAAAGCGTCGAGTCCGGTCGAATCCAGCGGGCCGAGATCCTAATTCCTGTGAAACTCCGGACGGTAAGGTACAGGGGATATAATCAAGTTTACCAGGAACAAACACAGGTCCATGCTGTTTCATGGATATGGAACAAGGGCCAGGAAGAGTAAGTGAGAGTAAGTGAGTAAGCTTGAGTAAGTTACAGGTGGTGACCTGGAGTGAAGGCTGAACGGGAACAAACGCAAGTGATCCGATTGATCGTCGATCCGATCGCGTGGCAAATAAACTATTCCATTTTAGGACTGCATTGTTCGGGAGATCATAAATTTCGGTGATACCAGGTCTTACCAGGTGTAATGTCAGGTACTAACACCTTCGAGTCTCTCACCTATCGTGTATTTTATTTCTCTTTCTCTAGAACTCTATCTCCGTTCATGCTTTTTACATTACAGGCTATATAAGCCTTCAACACACTCATTAACACTCTCCTTACCAGTTCAATTGGACCTTCCCTGGTTGTAGTTTGTACTACTAGTATCTACATAGTTCACGGCCCTCTTGCGACAGAAATAATGGTTGCCCTGCATCTCTTCTTCTCATCCCTCATCCTTTTCTCCTCGGCGGTTGCTTCCCCTCTCCCCAAAAGTGACTCGGAAAATCGTTTACATTTCCCCTCTGTCAATCCAAGCAAGTTACTCTGCCAACTCCCAATCATCAAGGAATTCTTATGCCCTCATACAGGATCCGATGCTCTGAGCCTGGACACGGCTCTGGGAAGGGCTATTGGCACCTCAGATCCGTCGGGTGCCACCAGATTTGTTGTCAAGTATGCGAATGCCAATCGGTGGGCTCCTTCGACCCTAGTATCAAATTGGAGCCTTCCGTAAGTGTACTATATAGAATCCCAATCACTATTGCGCGCACAACTGACATGATATTCCAGCTCTGGTACTGTAGATCCTACGGCGTTACCTCCTGCTTGTCCTCAACCAAACGTTAATCAATCAACTTACAATGAAGATTGTTTGTCGATGGTTCTCTATGTCCCTCCGGGCCTCGCGACGGATAGGGAGGCGCCCACGCTCATCTGGTATGTCCATCTTCTAGCTTATAGATCTATAGAGTCTTGATAATTAAATGTTCCTGTTCAAGGCTTCACGGTGGTTCCTTTATAGTTGGATCCGCCACGGGTCCTGGTCTTGACGGCTCAAAGCTTTCCATCGCGACGAATTCTATTGTGGCTGTTGTCCAGTATCGACTAGGCGCTGTATGTCACCTTGTCTTAATCCTCTTATTGTCATATTCATCCAGTTCCACAGCTCGGATTCATGGCCCCTGATGGTACTACCAATCTTGCCGTCAAGGATGTTGTCAATGCGATGAAGTTTTTGAATGCAATCATCCCCTCATTTGGTGGAGGGGCCTCCAGGATTACACTCGCTGGTCAGAGCAGTGGTGCCAACATGGTCAGAGCATTACTGGCTGTTCCCTCTGCTTCTTCGCTGTTCAAATCGGCTATACTTCAATCGGACCCTATGGTAAGCTTTACTTTTTCCAACCTAGTATAGGAACCACTGGCTGACGACGTTACCCAGAATTTTGGCTTCCTTGCTCCCCCTACTCAGCAGAAAATGCAAAGCAGTTTTAATAACCATATCAACTGCACGTCTAGCAACCAATCTTGTTGGAACTCTCTGTCTTTGGATGCCATTCTCAACGCCCAGAACACACTGGTCAATGACGCCATGACCATCGATCCTTCTACTAGTTCATTTGAGCCTATCCGTCCAGTTCGCGATGGTTCATTAATTACTTCACCTCTTGACTCAACGGCTCCCTTCCCGTCAGTCAACAAACCAGTCTTGATATCTACTGTCCTCAATGAGGGTGGCGCCGCGATCTATGGACAATTTCTTCAGCCGCTTGCGTCAACCCTGCTCTCCCCTGTGTGTGAGGCAAGTTTGGGTCCAAACCGTACAAGCACAATACTTGGATCAGGTCAATACCCTCCCGTCCGTTCCCCCGCTAACGGGACGATCGACGCGAGGTATCAATTAGAAACCATAGCTACTGACTATGTGTGGAGATGTTCTTCCTGGACATTTTCAAGAGCCTGGGTGCAGCACGGCGGAAAAGCCTACGTCGGAGTGTATACCGTTGGCGCATCTTACCCAGGTAATGACGCCGTTCCGTATTGCACGCAACCTGGCGTTGTCTGTCATCAAGATGATATTGAGATAGTAGTGAGCCCAGTACCGATTCTCTGCCTTTGCCAATTTCATTCTGACGCTATCCTTTTGATAGTTTGGTACAGTTTCAAACCCCAATTCCGCCCAAGCCGCCCTTGTCACCGAGATGCAGAAGCGCTATAAAGCGTTCCTTTCCAATGGAAATCCCAACGCACCGGGACTCGCTACCTGGAACCCAGCAACGACAACTGATGTGCATGCTCTTCAGCTTGGAGGATATGGGGAAGCACCAGTCGGTGCTTGTGACCCTAGCTTCTGGGGACAAGCCGTACAGTACGATTATCAAGTTTTCGGCATCTAATCCCAGACTCGTAGGTTAATTACGTATTCGCAATCCTGTAATTACTATTAATGCGGCGCCTGCTGGGTCACTACTCACCTGCCTCTTTTTGTAGCCCGCTTTCCCTATACTGTAGCCCTAGGAAACCAAATACATGTTTAATATGTCTCAATACTATCATACTTGCCTGAACTTCGAAGCTAAAATTCTGGCGCATTTTGAAAAGAGAATTATGATTAATGGCACACAGTGCGTAGGTGTGCATCACGAGTATGAGCTACAGCTTAGGGGAAGCCGCAAATGCTTGTGGTTCAATCTCGGTGAAAATATTGAAATTCCTTCGCAATATTATTTCGGACGTGATCTACCGAAATCTCGTCAGCGGAGTAGGGATAAAGAGTTAATAGCGACAAACCCCTCCGTCACCAACCTTAGCCAGAACTCTGTGGAGCCGTCCCTTGGACCCCCCACGGGTTTCATCACCTTCGAATGTCAATATTGTATATCCTTCTGCATCCTCTCCTATTCGTCGGGGGTTAATTACCATCCGTCCGAACATGCCCCGGGACAATGCTTCGACCTGCTCTCGCTGCGCCGCCGTATTAGTTCTGCCTTCTAAAATCTCAGCCAGAGTGTTCAAAATGTACGCCTGAGGTGGCATAAACTTAATCTTTCCTTCTCTGAGTTCTGCCAGCGCGTCTTCTGGATGAACAAACCGCGCCGCTATCACTTCTTGACCTCCGTCTGCCCAAAAATCAACTTGATGAAGCTGGAGAACGGCGTGACGCTTTACCAGGTTTGGGGATTTGCTCTTGCTTGGCTCCCAAGGAAAATCCTGACGATGGAGCGGCAGGGAGGAATGCAACATAGAATTGCGTGTGGAACCGGCTGTCGGTCTATTAGGTTCTTGACGATCCATGTCAATTAAAGAGAGTTACCGAAGCCCGTTAGGTGGTGTTATCCATTGAGTGAAGGGCAACAGGGAATCGGTATCTGCATTCAGGTGATGTTCAGCGAGGAACGTCCGAAAAAGCAGTTTTTGTTCGTGGATACTGCGACGGGCTTCGTCTAGAACGTGGTAGGAAAGTGGCGTGGATGTATTCAACGTCGTAGATGCTATCAGAAGGCCTGATTCTTCAAAGGTCTCCCGAATCGCGGTGATCCGGGAAGAATCGTCCTGTTGCTTGTCTACATTGCCTCCCGGAAAGACCTGTGTGATAAGTTAGAGACAATTATGTACGGGGCTAGGGCTTGTATCTCAATTCCACATACATATACACCACCAAAATGGCGTGCCTGAGGATTCCGATGAACAAGAAGAATCTCATTCCGTTCGTTTATGATCACCAGGCTTGCAGAGGGCCGAGGCGTCGGTGTAGATGCAGCTGCTGTAGACGTAGAACGCATAACGAGACAGTACGATTTGCGAAACTGGGGCTTGCGTAATAGTTTTCCGTGGAAACTTGAAATACTAGAAAACGTAGTCCTGCCTAGACTCCCTGTGTACAACATCAAGGTCTTTTATGCAATGGCCCCAAACGATATACGCATCGAGTCCGGGCCCGCTCATACAGCTCATCGCCGACTAGATCGGCTTGAATTCGCAAGTACATACCGACATCGTTTCAAGTCCCATATATACTTATAGGATTGAAGGCCCACGTACGTTACTTTAAACTATTCCTGGCATCACAAAAACCCTACATATTCAATTGACAATAGTCCTCCTCTGATCATGGAGTAATGCAAAGCAATTGAGACTCATTAACGGACACTTCAAAACCTCCTGTTATGGTCGTGGCAGGCTTCTGACAACCTGTTTCCAATCCTGATAGATGCTATGTATTCGGACGACAGAAACAGAACAACTGGTCACCTACTTTATGCACAAGAGTTCTGAAGTCGGGAATATTGGCGATGTGTAACATGTAGCGGGAGAGTTTGCCGAGCTCCCGATCTGCCATTGCTGCTGGGGTGTGTGCGTTCCTGAAAGCTTGAATTTTTAAACCTTCTTTGGGATTAAGAGCAAAGTTGCGACTCTCCAAGGAAGTCAGTTCTTGGAATTATTTGTTTGAGACAAGTCACCTACGAGGTCATCGACATGGATGGTATTGGAGGCGTTGCTAGGTGTGTTGAGCTGTGTATTCCGATAACATAAATGAACAGGTCAACCTACAACTGTGAAAAGTGGTTCCAGATAATTTGCAATGCCTTGACTGAATGTGTCCATGGCTTTCCGTTGTGCTCCGTGAATACGGTGAACATACATTTCTTGTCGAGAACTAATCATGAGGTAATTGGATAGCTTGCCAGGAAAGTCAGATGATGGATTCACCAAAAGAAATCTGGAGGAGGGGATGACTGTCAGTGGCGTGTAACATGATGAAATACCTTGCCTTGACACACTGACATGATAATTGCGATCTGCTCCAATCATGCCAAGTTCCACAAGCTTTGTTTCGAGCCATATCCAGCTCGTCTGTGACCTTCCCAACTATTCAGCGGAAAAGACTAGCGTCGGAAACAAAACCTGTACCATATGCAGACTTTGGAAGTTATTGCCAAGAGCTAGAACGCCAGATGATTGATTCCTCACTATCATAATACGGGTATATGGCTTCTAGAAATTCATGCAATCCCGGCCTCGCACATTCTGCAGGTGGGAGGCTTCCAGATGTCAGTGGTTTTGTGTCCAATATGGCTGAAACTTGAGTAAGAAGAAACACAGAAAGGAATTTGCAGTAAGTTCACTATAATCGATGTCTAGGACGAGCAGCTTCTTTCCTTCCCGCAATGGATGGATGATATTAAGTTCCAATTTCTCGGTCGCTTCTTTTACTTTGCGAATATTTCGCAGGTCGTTCTTGTACGCATCACTCGCAGCTAGATCTTCAGAGAAATCCACATCCAAATCGTTCACCACATCGGGAAGGAACTCCAGTTCTGTATTGTCCTCAGATGGGGTGCAGTGTGACATCCAGCAGGGGAGATGTACGAACGTGAAGGATCCTTGATTTCGTCGCCCTCTGGTGTACCGACGAGAGTAAATTTCTTTCCAGTGGCGAGGCGAAGATCAGCACTGCGAGCTCCCCCCATATGGCAACCATCGCGAGAACCAACCAAGAATGCGTACAACTTACATTCGACCCTGATCCGGTGGCAATCTGCCTTTCACCAAGCCGAGAATTTTCTGTCGTTCAGGTGGTACCTTGGTTAGACTATGCAAGGCGGCCTTGAGGTCAAACACCCTATCACTCGTCGGCATCACTGTCCATGAGCTGTTCATGGAAAGTCTAACCTGTCTGACTCTGCTATGCGTAATGTGTAGGATTTGCCAGACCAAGTAAAAAATAGTTCCACCCATATTTCAGAGTCGACAACCTGGAACCAAAGGAGATGCGCTTAATCTAGTAGTGTAATAATTTCAATTGCACCCACTTCTGTTGTAACGATGGTTGTCTCTTTCGATGTCACTTCGTCGATGTTGCTTCCAAGATCCATGTATGTCCTGATAGATTTTCCGCACAGCGAGGTTACTTCAAGTCAACTTGAACAGCAACAGCATTTAGTACATCAGATTTACGTAAGCATAAGCACTTGGCATAGGCCACGGCCTTCGACGAGGTCTCCGTTGCAAGCCATCCCTGGCCACTCTGGATCGTCGTGAAGGTACGTTAGCCTGAATGTGCTGCGTTCTGTACTCATACCACTGTCAAGATTCCATGTATGCAGGCATCATTCTGGCAATGCATTCGACTGGCAACAGTAACAGCATTTCAACAGAGCAGGTGGAGGTACTTCCTGGCCCCACCCCCTGGCCAATTTGAACCGGGAGATCTCGCATATGTCTCCGGCAGCGTCAACGAATGTTTCAAAGAGCTTGTGGAAGACAAAGGTTATCAACTGGTACCTGGGGAAGAAGTTCGGTTTGAGCACAAAGGCAGATATTGCTTAGTTCTTCGCCAGCTTAGAGAGGATCGATATCTCGTGTGTTACTTGACAACATTCGGAGGGGCGAAGGACCATCAGGAAATTGCCAGTCCAATAGGGCGTTATTTTGCTCTGCCCATTGGTGTACAGGACCGTTGGCCTGGAACTCCCTCACTCAGAACATGGCCACCTTGGACACCGGAAGCTTTCGTAATGGGAATTCCTGTCGCTCGTGATGGGTTGCAGCGAACTAATCTTCCTGTAAGATTTCGTCTCTTTCCCTCTGAATTGGAGCGAGCAAAGCACTTGATTAGGGATAGGCTGGCGGTCAGTCTGTCTTGCACCCCCGCAAGTCCGTACACGGCTGAAACCGCATACTGTCCAGGCGTTCGACCGTGATTGCCAATCCCTTCGTCAACGGAACCTGAATTACCAGATGAATCATCGTCGAAAGCACCAAAATGTCGACGACTCTGAGGACTTCTGGACACTAGCAGACCAACAAGTTGACATAGCAAATCGCCATTCAAAACGCATAAATGACGATGACACGGTGGATGGCATATCCTTGACCGATGATAATGCTCGACACCGTCACGCATCTTGGTTAACTCCACCATTGATGCATAACAATGTTGTATGGCTGTTGCGTTATATAACGGAGGATGTCAAAAGTCGGTCTCTTTATCTTAATGCTATCAATACCAAGACCACCAAACAACCGACATTTCTCATTTTACCCAAACCTTTTTTCGCGCCATCACTCCGAGTTAATATAGCCACTATTATTCACATCATACGCTAATGGGTTCATTTGTTGATTGAACACGAATGTGGGGGTGCATCACTATATGAACCCAGGAGAGTGCTTGGTGATTGTCGTATAACCTTGTCACAATTCCAATTTGGCCACGCTGTCTGCCACAAAATGGAAGGTGGATAAGGAAGAGAAGCCTGAAGTGGGGGGCATTAGCCTGGAGATCAGATCCTGTAGTTGGTCCTTACCAGGTTTCAAGATCGGGGCATCGGTTGTGGAAGCTCCAGGTACAAGAATGTTGGTGGAGGCGCTATATGACCATCCAGCCCTTTCTGCAACTAAGTAGTGATGCTATATTGGACTAGAATCTGAAGGAGAATGTTTTCTCACCTATAAGCAATTGGTCGGATGAGAAACCAAGATATGTCTGCGCCAGAGACAACGGTAGCGAGGTGTAAGCTTTAGTTAACAGAACAAATGTTCTCTGACGAAAAGATTCTATTATAACCCTGCATGGTCAGTAATAGAACTCAAGAATGAGCAGTATGGATGGAATGCTCACCCATGAAAGTTGTCACCATTCCTGCTATAACCGTCGCAAGTTTTCGGTCGAAAAAGTCGGTGTGTCCGACCATGTTAAACAAGCTCCCCGCTCGAGCGTACACATTGACATATTTTCTATCCCAAGCAGATGCTACAAGACCCAGCAAAGATTTGGCAAGAGGAGTGGCTGAAAGACTGTCAGGAAGTCGCGACAAAACATAGTGAGCAAGTGGCCTATTAGGCGAGTTGCGTCAGAATCAGCCCTCTGCAGCTTAAAAACTTACAAATTATCTACAATAAGGTATGCCAACACCAATGGTGCTGCGACTAGCAAACGTGTGCTTTGGCGGTCGCTGTCGCCCTATGAGATTTCTTAACACAATTGTCAGTGGTAGCGTGAATCAAGTCCATACATTGAGATCGCTGATCTCAGCAGTTTGAATGAGGTCTTGGAAGTTGGATTGTGAGGCTAGATCGGCGATGGCAGGGAAGATATGTTGATAGGGATCCAGTTTCGAATTCGTCGGCGCAGTAGATACAGCCTGAGGAGGCGGGACACTCGAGTTTCCTCGCGCCTCATCCTGCAGTTCTGTAGTGGTGGTGGGTGGAGGTGTAGGAGGACCGTTGGCCATGGAATTCGATAAGCTATTACTACTTGTTGGGAAGTTTTGACGTGCGCTCGACGCCCTTTTATGTAAATACTGTCACGACGGGCGCTTGAACTGAGTCAGTCCTGGCCCAAACCAACATATCCTTCTCTCGTGAATACCCTTGCATTTCAGATTACCCTGCTTATCTTGGAGATGGAAGTCGAGGACGAAATTGAATCCATCCTCTACATCGCAAGAGAAATTTCTGGTGGAATCTGATCTGTTATTGATTTTTGATCAAGACACTAATCGAATCACAAGTCTACAAGATCCCTCCCCTCAAGGCGAATGAAGGTCACCGAGCGAACGAATGGGGAGACCTGGCGCAACCTCTTTGGAAAGGTCGGTTAAGAATCATAGAAAAGTCGTCCAGTGCGGGTCTGTATTTTGAGGATGCCCAAACTGGTAGGATCTTGTCCATGTCATTCCAATCTTTTCTCAATCGGTCCTTTGCATCAGGCGAACGTAGGGCATTCAGATCTATCACTAGCGGGTCTGGCTGATAAGTTATAGTATTTGCCAAAGCTGAATATGACACAACACGTCCATCGGTCGAAGCCGTTCTAGACTCTTCACGATATTTCGTGGTACGAGTAGAAGATGCTGGGAAAAAGGCCTATATCGGGATGGGGTTTGCAGAACGCACTGACAGCTTTGACTTTAGTAAGGCAGTCGCTTACACCTTCGTGTATTGAACATTTATGCCTGCACACAGATGTCGCACTTCAAGACTACACGAAGTAAGCCTTGCAGTGTGCACTTTTTGGGGGTTCTCAGAGCTATGTCATTTTACTAGGCGGTATAGGGCTAGTCTTGATCCCGTGTCACCCACTGATGAACCTTCGCCTCATTTACCAACTGGACCGAAAAAGGATTATAGTTTGAAAGAGGGACAAACTTTCTCTATCAACATCCCAGGGCGGAACAAAGGGACGACAGGAGGCAATCTACTTGGTTCAGGAGGCGGAGCATTATCAGGTAGCAACTCAGTACCTCTCTTACCCCCTCCTCCTAGCGCTACCAGGAGACGCGGAAACTAATGACCTTGTTCCTTATCTTTTCTGAGTTATGTTACCTTATTGAAGCTTTGTTCCGGCTACAGAAACACATTATGTTTGCAGGCGTTACCGCGGGGTTTCCCCGCTCCTTCACATGTTGCTTCAAGTTTCCCGGGTTAAGTCGCTCGCCACGAACGACGCATGGGTGAGGAAAATGTCGAGATTTAGAAGCCTGGAGAAGTTGTCTCTATTGCGTTGGTTGGATTGTTAGTATTGGTAAGAGTATCTGCCCAACCCGCAGTTACGACGTTCGTTTAACGGAAGCCCTTCACTGATATCGTGAGCACCGCCGTTCCGTCTGAGGCTCGACATTCAACCACTACCCTCGCTCAAATCGGTATGGTGTATGCGTGTAGGATTGATACCCTTTAGTGCTTTGGCGCGTGGTTCTCTTTGAAAGGTATTCTCGTCAGTAATCCCTAGACAAGGCGCTGCTACTTTGAACATCTGTTTGTCGCGTTCAGGAGGATCTCGGACATTGTCAACGCTATGCCATTGCGTTGCTTTGAAACCGGCGCTGGCTTGCTCCTATGGGTGAACTGGCGAAACAAATTACAGTGGCGTAGGCCTGATCTATTTTACTCAAGGAAACTTGCCTTTTTTGATGCCAGCAGCACGTGTTACAACGTCAAGCCTCCAAAGTTACAAGTGCGAGATCCAAGGCAATTTCTCTAGGCTTCCCTGCCGTCCCATGCATGCATCATAAGGTGGGACAGTATGTCTTCAATCCGGACCTTTTCCCCGACGCTGTGTTATCGGATACTCGCTGTCACTTTGCTCGCCAAATCTCATGATGAACCGACATAGTGCAAATGATCAGACCTTACTACTGTTCCTCGTCAGACACCGGTTAAAATTTACTCGGCTGCAAGGCTGCTGCATACTATGATACGCACTCCAAGCAATGAAGATGTTGTGCCCCGAGATCTGTCCGCTATCCATTTTCGGTAGCCATCGGCTCAAAGCTGGAACTTCTACTTGTTACTCAACAGGGTATAAAGACCGAGCATCTCCAAGTATTTTGCAGGTCTACGCAACTCTCTCAGGTCACAAAATGCTGAAGCACACAACTCTTCTAACTCTTCTTTCGCTTTTGCCGGCATTTGTGAATGTCGTGGCCCCTGTCTGGGGTGAGTTTGGAGGGATTGGCTGGAGTATGTGTCGTTCTCTTTTAACAACGCAACCGTTGATTCAGCTGGCGACACAACATGCATTGCTGGATCCGTCTGTACGAAACCCCTCCTCCGACTACATCTCCAACTGTAATACCTTCTTCGACTACAGTATCTTCCATGACTACAACCAGCCCTGGTGGCGGCCCCGGTACCACTCCCGATTCCGGAAATCCGTACACTGGATATACGGTAAGACCATATCTCTCCTTCTCAACGTTCAATGTTAATTTCCCATAGGTGTTCCTTAGCCCATTCTACGCAAGCGAAGTCCAGACTGCCGCTAATGCTATTAGCGACCCGATACAGAAAGCCAAAGCCTTGAGCGTGGCTAATATCCCCACCTTTACTTGGCTTGATGTTGTTGCTAAAGTCCCAACCCTCGGAGACCAACTTGCAAGTGGCAGTGCTCTCGCAGCAGCTTCCGGTCAGAAGTACTTGGTGTGGATTGTCGTCTACGATCTGCCTGACCGTGATTGTGCCGCTGCAGCCTCCAATGGAGAATTCTCCATTGCTGATGGATTGACCAAATACATGAATTACATCTATCAAATTATTGTTCAAATCAAGAGTGGGTTGTCCGATGGTTTTCATGTCTGCCTTATTAACGTCGCATTTCATTATCAGAGTTTCCCAATGCCAGAGTCGTCGCTGTCATTGAGCCAGATTCGTTAGCGAACATGTTTACCAACCTCAATGTCGCTAAATGCGCAAACGCAGACTACTTACAAGGTTTCTTTTCACGTGGGGGCACTTCGTGTAATATTCAATGGACGATCTTTGCAGGCTGGCATCACCTATGCTATGCAACAACTCAACGCAGTTGGCGCTTATATGTATTTAGATGCTGGACACGCAGGCTGGCTTGGATGGCCTGCTAACCTTTCCCCTGCCGCACAGTTATTTGCACAGCTCTACAAAGCCGCTGGTTCCCCTCTGTTTGTCCGCGGTTTAGCTACTAACGTCGCCAATTACAATGCACCAAGTTCGTTAGCTGTTTTACTAAAAAGCAAGTTTGTTGATTCTTTATGTCCACTAGGCGCCGGAACTCCCGACCCCGTCACACAGGGCAACCCGAATTACGATGAACTATTGTTCATCAATGTACGTTGTTATAGATATGTTGCTGCGTTCTTTTCATTGACTGTTGCTGTTACAGGCCCTCGCGCCACTTCTGTCTTCTGGTGGCTTCCCTGCCTCACTTCATCGTTGACCAAGGCCGCTCTGGTGTTCAAACCATCTGTAAGCAATGGGGTGACTGGTGCAATGTCCTTGGTGCAGGGTTTGGCACGCGTCCTAGTCTTAACACTGGTTCCTCTTTGATTGACTCCATTGTCTGGGTGAAGCCTGGAGGCGAATGTGATGGAACAACTAACACATCTTCTCCTCGATTCGACTTCCATTGTGAACTGGCGTACGTTTATGTTCATTTATGTTTTGATGGATTTCTGATTCTTGAAATCATAGCGATGCTACTCCTAACGCACCAGAGGCCGGATCTTGGTTCCAAGTACGTGCCTCCTGTACTCTTTCACTTACTAGTAGTACAATCCGATTCCACAGATTGTCCACAGACTTACTTCCAGACGTTGGTTCAGAATGCTAACCCTGCACTTTAAATGTTATCGTATTCTAGCGGATACTTGTTGTTCATACGTACACAATTATTTAACGTTAAACTTTCCTGAGGCTTCCCCTGCGAAGGATTTGCAATGAAATCGGTACCATCTTCTCTTCCAGCTTCCGACTCTAAGCACTCACATTAGTAATCACGTGATATGCTTTGTCTTCCCTGAGCACTGTGAAAGTGGATCTCACGACTCGGACGTACGAGCAACCATCATGTTTTCAAGGCTTACGCAGAATGCGGTTCGGAGAACGTCTGCAAGGGTGTCGCTCTCAGCGGTAGCTAGTCGCCGGGGACTCGTCCAGCCTTCAGCCGCAGACCGAGCCAGTGTTGTCAATGTCCCCTCTACTTACCAGGATGATAGCCATTTGACCCCAAGACCGGGTACTTAAACAACGTTCTACACTTGTTAACCTTCTTAACTTCGCTCTCTGCACAGATATGTTGGGTTTTAAATTGGAGATGCCTCCTCAGGAAGGTTCGTTGAGGGAGAAGACCCGACCGATATATCTGGACATGCAGGTGCGTGCAATCGCCTGCTCTCTAGCCGTCACGAGTCCCATGTTTTCGATTTTCAGGCCACGACACCGATCGACCCTCGTGTACTTGATGCCATGCTACCGTACCTCACCGACCAGTATGGCAACCCCCATAGTCGCACACATGCGTATGGATGGGAGGCTGAGCAGGCCGTGGAGGATGCCCGCAAAGTATGACAAGCAGTGATGTCCACTTGCAAGTAATATTCTAATACCGAGGAACATAGCATGTCGCGGATCTAATTGGTGCCGATATCAAGGACGTCGTATTCACGTCTGGAGCGACAGAAACAAATAACATGGCGATCAAAGGTGTTGCAAGGTTTCACAAGGAAAAAAAGAGACATATTATCACATCACAAACTGTGCGCCATTTCTGTCGTATTATACTTATCAACATTGCTCACTTGCGCAGGAACACAAATGTGTACTGGATTCATGTCGAAAATTAGGAGAAGAGGGCTTCGATATCACTTACTTACCCGTTGAAAAAAGTGGCGTCGTCTCCTTGGATGTTTTAGAAGCCGCTATTCGCCCAGACACATCGCTTGTGTCAATCATGACGGTCAATAACGAAACCGGTGTCATCCAACCAATGAAGGAGATTGGAAACCTTTTACGAAAGCATCGCGGGGTGTATTTCCATACAGACGCCGCCCAAGCCGTTGGAAAGATCCCTTTGGACGTTAACGAAATGAACGTCGATCTTATGAGCATATCTGGGCATAAACTGTATGGACCCAAGGGAGTAGGGGCTGCATATGTCAGACGACGACCGAGAGTGCGATTGGAGCCGATTATTAGTGGCGGTGGACAAGAACGTGGACTGAGAAGCGGTACCCTTCCAACCGCCCTGGTTGTGGGGATCGGCGAAGCTGCACGAATTGCCAAACAAGAGATGAAAGTGAGTGCAGCATTTAGTTACTCGTTTCTTGATGAAAATTGCACGTAACGTTGCATTTTGCGCGGAGTCAAGTGGCTTGGCTTGAAGTGATATCAACATCGCTCTCCGCCAGCTTGGCGATGATTAATATGCAGGGGTACTGATTTTCTTCTGTTTCCACCTCATTCCCAGACATTATGCTGATTTTTTTTTTTCCATTTTCCCCTTCAATCAGCGGGATCATGCACGGATCAAACAACTTTCGAATCGCTTGATTCAATGCATCAATGCACAGGTTGAGCACGTTGTACGAAATGGAGATGTCAATGGCTACCCGGGATGCGTCAATCTCAGTTTTTCTTATGTGGAGGGAGAAAGTCTCTTGATGGCCTTGAAGGTATGTATGCCTTGATCGGGCCCTGCATGGTACCCCACCTCATCTGCCTTCTAGGACATTGCTTTGTCGTCGGGCAGTGCTTGCACTTCAGCCTCACTTGAGCCGTCATATGTGTTGCGAGCGCTCGGTAAGAAGCTTAATCCGTTTGATCATCCATTCTGACTCAGCTTTGTTTCTTCCAAGGTGCGGCTGAGGATATGGCACACTCGTCATTGCGATTCGGTATCGGCCGTTTCACTACTGAGGCTGAAATTGATTTTGTTGTGAAACACATTGTGCAGACTGTTCATAAGCTCCGAGAGATGAGGTGAGTTCGGTGATTTTGTTGAGCGTTGGGCGTTGGCTGAACATTTGTCATAGCCCGTTGTGGGAAATGGTGCAAGAGGGGATCGACATTAATTCCATAGACTGGTCACAACACTAAAATTCTTTCTTCTATCTACTTGTACAGTAATAATTACAACCTAGTTTTTCATTGGATATTTTACATGTAAAATTTCTTTTGAATCCCAATTTGCATGATGGTCCGTGCCCCTGATGCTGATTGTTGCAAACGCAAACAGCATTTCAAACTCAGACATTGTTGTTCTTTTCCTCTTACCCACCATGGCCAGACGACTCTATCTCGGCAGTAAGGCCTATCCCCTTGCTCAAAGCATCGCCATCTCACTGTGTCTGGAATAGGATTGCCTACTGATGCGCGTTCGGATGATGTTTCCAAGTTTTTTGAAGGCTATGGCCGTATCATTGACTGCCGTGTCATGACCGGTTCGTTCCAGCACGAAATACAGCTAACATTGAAAAGTGAGATTCCACTCCTAGGATTTGGTTTCGTGGAGTTCGAAAATGCAAAGGCAAGCTGCCCTTTGTCGGTCAGAGCAGAACTTTTATTAAAATATGTTATGTAGGATGCTGACGATGCTGTCCAAAATCTTAACGGAAAACCCTTCATGGGCGCGAAGTGAGAGTCTATATACAGTTATCATGCCATTTTAACCACCTTTCTTAGCATTGTGGTCGAGTTCGCTAAAGAAAGTCGACCTCGCCGCGAACATTATGAAGAGAGAAACTATGGGTATGCTGGAAGACGATGGAAAACTGAAAACTGACTCTTCATCCTTTTTGCAGTGCTCCGAGGTCCCGTCGGCCCCCGGGCATCCGTATTATCGTTTCCGGTGTTTCTCGCGATACGAGTTGGCAGGTATGCAATTCTTCCCCTCCTCTAGGCATACGCGATCCACTTTAGAATCCTTTACGTTATGGCGCCTTCCATGGCTTTTGTTTCCATTTCCTCCTACCGGTAGCGGGTAACGTTTGGCTCTTACTCGAAGCTCTTCGGTTTCGCTTTGAAGTGCTTTCTGGATTGTGGACCTTGCCTCTCCCCGTAATGGAAGGACGGACCCTGATTTGTCATCACTGCTCTTAGGACTTGAAAGACTTCGGTCGCGATGCTGGCAGTGTTTCCTTTGCTGACATCGACCGTGATGTACCGGGCCAAGGGTATGCCTGTTACTTAACAATTCTTGTGTTACTTAACAATCCCATAGCATTCTTGAATACCTATCCCGAGAAGATGCGGACCGCGCTGTTAGGGAATTGGATAGCAAGGACCTCCGCGGTAGACCTGTTCGCGTAGCATTCGACGATAGTGTGAGCCAGTGTGACAATTCTTAACAACCACGTACGCTAATAGGGTATCTGATATTTAGCGTGGCGGTGCCGATAATTATCGTCGTGATGACCGACGTGGCGACCCTCGGGATGACCGATATAATAGGGACGACCGACATAGGGAGGACAGGGCATACCGTCGTGAACGATCCAGATCACCTCCTCGCCGCGCCCCTGCCGAATTTGAAGATCGTCGTCCACCCAGGTCTCCGCCCCCCAGGAGGGAGGTTGATGATAAAAGGCCTGCAGGGTACGATGATTACCGGCGAGGAGGCTATGATGACCGCAGAGCGCCTGATTATTATCTTGAACGTCGCAGGGATGATTATGACAGACGCAGGGACGACAGAAGACGCGACGAAAAAGATGAACGCTTCGAGGACAGGCCTCCGAGGCATGCGAACGGGGAAGGCGGTTGGTCGTCTCGTTGAGTGGTTCTTTGGACTTGGGCACGAGCTTCGCGGCGGCCGGCTTCGGTTGGAAACATACGGCGTTCAATGGTGGTATCTTCTATCTTGGTCTTCTCCTCGATTTTGGTGTTTGTTTACGCGGACCGTGTACTTCTCAATGCTCCGTTGGTCAACGCGCAGTCGCACACATAAGGATATGGATAAGCCTTACGCTAGTTCAGTGGTCCAGCAACAATATCCCACAAGGTGAAGGCGCTTTATCGGCGTTAATGTCTTCTCCCACGATAAGGGAACCCGTCAAATTCGGTGTGCGGCCGGAGGTACTAATATGACCGGAAAATCCGTCACTGCAACAACGTATCAAGTAACTACCAAAGACAAGATCCGCTGGGTTAGATATCTTGTTCGATGTGTTGTAATTAACTTTGTCCAGAATTGACTGCTACAGTATATTGAACACAATATTTGAGCCATCTTCGATACCTAGCCAATCTAGCTCTCGGTTGTCACTTTCAGACTGAAGCTCCCTCAGTGCTCCACCATTCATCATTAACCACAATACCACGTCAGCATTGCGTTGTTTCATGGCTTTGCATGTTTTCATTCGAAGTGTTCGCAACGACATAGTGGGAAGGACACGCAATACTATGGGCTCGGACGATTCTAAGAAGCTCTGCGCCTTGGCACGGTCGAAGTCCAGAAGTGGACTTCGATAAAGATTTAAAGCTGTGCGTGGGATACGTCTCGCCAGCTGTTGTTTTATTAAATCGTGAGACACATACCGATGAGACGGTTGCTGAGCTTGTCCTGAAGAGCTTGTTTATTCGGTGATTCGTCAGGTCTGCCATGCTCTATGGTTGGTAAAAGAATTAAATAACAGAGTGAAATTAATCAAAGATACGTACTCGCGCATAAATTTAGCCATTGCGGATGTGCCTGGACCCGGTCGCCTTCTGATGCAAAATGTTGCATAATATGAGATAAATAAAAAATCTCACTGTCTGCACGTTCTTTCGGTGATATCTATCGTATATAGCTAGGTCGCAACGTTGTCTAATCAAGAATATAACCAAGTACGCACTAGTGCCCCATCCAAAGCCGACAGGGAGGGAATCTTGGCTATTGTAAATGGTCGAGCGTATCGCGCGATTTCGCGATCTATTGAAACAATACTTCAAATTAGAAATAATGCAAACGGCATGGCTGGTTCTAAGAATGTCACCCATTAACGGATTTCCGCCCAATGTCAGAGTCTCCAGGGCCGGGCACCAAAATGACAGTGCATCCACGTCACCCCAGGCATTCAGATTATTGAATGATAGTGAGATGTGTTTCAAATAATAGAGCCGGTGTTGGTTAACTTCTGGCAGAGGAATAGTGCTGATACAGTTGGATGTCAAGACGACACGCTCTAACCTTGGAGTAAGGATGAATAAAGATATCATCCGAATCTCAAGAGAGAGAGCATACGAAGGATATTGGCACAACGACGTACATACGTGAACCCAGTCGGAGAGCATATTGCTATCAAGATTGATTACTTGGAGGGCCCTATTGTCAGGAAAACGGTCATCTAGAGTAGACAGTGCGGCTAGCTTGTTGTAGCCCATCTCAATAAGGCGCAGATGTGGCATGCTGGCAATGACGGTTTGCATTTCTAACCAAGTCATTAGATTGCCATTCAGCTGTAGTTCAGTTAGGCTGTTGAAGGCATCTATCATGACACGGTGATCGGATGCTGGCTGGAGCCTATTTCGACTGGACAAGAAAGATATAGAAGACAAAAGCGTACGAGGAGTGGATGACTGACTTTAAAGCCAATCGTTGAAGAGAAGGAAGCTCTCTTACGATCATGGCAACCACATCCCAGCTTGGAAGTAAACTCGTCGAAAGGTCAAGTCCTCGGATATCTGGCACGATGGCATTTGCGATAACACTAGAAAAACTAATGCCTAGACTCACTCGGACATGCACTCCGTATTGCTCCTACAGCATCACTCCTTGCGAGATTTTCTTTGTCCAAACTGACTTCGCGCAACCGCTCAAGACTTGCAAGTTTGCCCCTGATTTTATCCAAACGGACTGCTTCAACCACTATGGCGCCTTGTGAGGACCCTAGCAATACTTTCTCTTGAGATTGTGATCCGTGAAGCGTCTCGATATATTTGGAGGTCAATGCTTCTAGAAATGATTTGCCGTAGGATATATTTGCTGATGGTCGGATAAAAGATCCTGCATTTCGAATTCTAGAGATCCATGCTAAACAGGGCAAAAAGGATGGGGCACCAGTTATCACTAGCCTTACCGACAGGTAAAGTAACGTTTGCCATCTTTTATTCCGCCATGTCTACCACGCTGAGGATCGTCCCACTCGATGCCTAGCCAAACGCCGCTCGTGTTATTAACTGGTCCGACAAATTTGATAGTTCCTAGATGTCCCGCAAGATTGATACGAGTTCCTTCAGACGGCAGATTCATGCTAGTGAGAAGGGTGAACTTCTGGACTCGGAGCTAGTGACGGCGATCGGAACTCGGAATATGTTAACCATTAGTCCATGCTCAACTTCCGCTAACAGCACTCATTTCCGCATGCTGACCGCCAGCCTCAGGCTCGGGGGCATGTCTCGTAGTGTCTTTCGCGCTTCACACAGGACGTACGCCATTACCCAACATATGATGTCAACGTCTAGTTCTGCAGAACCATCAGAGGTACTATGTCCCAGCTGTTTTCAACGCGCTGGCTCACAGTGCGTAAACACCAGCATCAGTCCCTAGTGTTATTCGAATCCAATTTGGCAGTACGGACGTACATTCTCAACCGGCCGTCGAAGCTGAATGCCCTAAATGAATCCATGCTCTCACTTCTCCGTCCTAAGATCGAGGTTCGTTTACCAGTGGTGATGTTGTGATGACATCTGTTGATCTTTTGAAACTTCTAGGAATGGAGTGCTTCCGACCTGTGCGGAACCATAGTTGGCACTGGCGTGGGACGAGCGTTCTGTGTAGGAGGTGACATTGCAAGTAAGCCAACTTCAACAACTCTAGCATTCTAGAAATTCTAATGCGCGGGGATGGTAAGATGTTGTCAATGACGCTGCAGATCCTGCTACACGACCTCGGGCAGTTGATTTCTTCAAAAGAGAGTAAGGAGTAGCTGATGCTAGATTTGATGATGTACTAATCCCAACGCAGGTTTGAAATGGATTACATTCTGGCAGCGTTACGAAAACCATACGTAGCCATATTGGATGGATATACTCGTAGGTGGCAGTTGGTGGTCTTAAAGTCGACCACTAAAGTAGCAGTACAGAGGGCGGGGGTGTTGGGCTTGCTGCACACGCGCATTTCCGAATTGCCACGGAAAACACGATGTTCGCCATGCCTGAAACGAAAATCGGTTATTGCCCTGATGTAGGGGGCAGCTACTTTATGTCTCGAATGGATGGCGAGTTAGGCACATACCTCGCGCTGACATCTGATACCCTAATAGGTAGAGCTGTGTTGTAAGCGTTTCATCTATTTCTTTCATCATTTCTCAACCTTTGGACTAGTGAGCTTGGTTTCGCGACCCATTACATCCCCTCGCGAAGAATCCCGATTCTTCTCAACCGTCTAGCGGTCCTCGAGAATGCCCACTCCAGCGTGATTGACCACACCATTGAGGAGTTTTCATCAGAACGTCAACCGGATGAGGCGTCTACGCCGTTCATAGGCGAAACACGCAATGCACTCGACTTTGCCTTCCGGCATGACCGGGTTGAAGAGATTTTCGAAGATCTGGAGTTATTCGTGAATCATAAGGATGCTGCCATCAGCCAGTGGGCAGCAAATACCATAGCTACTTTGAACCTTCGGAGTCCCACAAGTCTAAAGGTCGCCTTGAAGGCAATCCGCAAAGGCAAGAAGATGACCCTTTTGGAGGCATTAGACATGGAATTAAAGATCGCAACTGCGTATTGCGTGAGTCAAATCTGCTTATCCTTCATCTATATGTCTGTCTCATGCCGAACGGAATGATTAGAACGGCGCAAGTCCTGACTTTTTCAATGGCGTCAAGGCGGTGTTGGTAGAAAAATCAAAGGAACGGCCTCAATGGTCTCCCGCTACTTTAAACGAAGTTTCTGATGAGATCGTGTCTCGATTCTTTGATCCGACCTCCCCATACTTGCCCTTGGTACCCACTTTGACGATCCCACCCCATTTGAGCACTGGGACCCGAAAACCAATGAAGTATGCGCTGCCCACCGAAGATGAAATCGGCTCAGTGGTTCGCGGTTCTCACATTTCCGGGGGAGGCACCGGCCTTCGCCTTGACGAGCTGGTTTCAAAATTCAACGATCTTCGCCAGGGAAAATTGGGAGTCAAGGAGAAGATTCTAGAGGTCGCTAATCGCAAGTGTGACGTTGTAGACAACGGGGATGGTAACTTTGTTTGGCTGAAGTGGAAACACTTGCCTACCCGCCCTTGAAGGGCATTGCATGTGCCGATCATTTCTTCCCGTTAGCTGATCGTAAATGGTATTCAGTTCAATGCATTGAATGAAAAATCTGAGTGTCGTATATCGTACTGAATAGAACAAGTGTTGGACCATCGTGAAGCCGCGAATTCGAAGTGCATACTCATAAATCCTTGGATGCCTGAGTAGGTTGTCGCTTCAAGATAATCCCGGGCCCAGGTTATGTATACGAGTTCGGAACATTCGCATTTGATGATGGAGGCGCTCAAAGTATACATCACAGCTTATCCAATTGATATGACCCATGTTACGATCCAGGTTGATCAATTCTCAAAGGAGAGAGTTGTCAAGTCACAGCAACTTCACGCGAAACGACCGTTATGATACTGAAGATACCTGGTAACGTATATAGAACTGTATGGGATCGCCGCTAAGGGGAAGCCATTTATGGTCTAGCACTGAATTCGAATGCACATCATCTCGATCGAGGGACAAATGAAAGATCTTTGACAGATATATTGAAAGCGACCCTAAGGAGACCTGATCGGCTAGTATGCCGGAAGTAAACCACAGGGAATGAACCGTGGTTACTAGTAGGACGTTGCAGGTAGCTGTTTGCGCGTATACATCTGATGGTAATTTCGTATAAAAGGTGAGAAGGATCTGTCCCTAATCATCTTCATGAAGATTCGTACCTCAAGAGAATCCACACGACCAGTCTCTTGGCCAACATGGACATCATTAATCTCCTCCCCTCCCCACCGCATCTTTGCAGGCTGTTCTTCAAACTTGCCTTTTCACTGTTCAACTCCACAGTCAATGCAAGTCGCCACAGAGTAATCGTCGAACATCGTTCACGGGTCCATTTCGACATCGATGTCGACACGGGATTCTTCCCCAGAAAATCGCTGCCGCGTTTGACAAACGAATTTGAGATATGGGAAAACGCGTTAGCTAACGCAAACGGCAATCTAAGTCTGGGAGAGGACCAGAGTGAAGTGGCCATCAAGAAGCGGGCTTTCGGTGAAAGGTGGCGATCCGACATTAGAACGGTAAGTGCCTTGGTTGTCCATGTTAGATTATTGCCTTCACTTATTTCATCCCTTGAATTAGTGGCCAACACTTGATACTGAGAGCCTTCGGGCTGACCACCGCCGTCTTCAGCGAGCTCATCTGGTTTTGGCATGGCTCGTAAACTTTTACGTACATTCCATTCCAGCGGTGGACGACGTCGACGTGAACTTAATCCTTGTCCCGAAGTCTATTTCAGTTCCATTGGTGGCAGTGTCACGATGCCTCGGCATCGCACCGGTTTTAACCTTTGCGGATACTGTGTTATGGAACTGGGAGCCCATTGATCCTACTCAGCCTGTTTCCATCGATAACATGCAGTTCGTTAACCTGTTCTCAGGTACGGAAGACGAACGAAATTTCTATATTGCATCCGCAAAAGCCGAATTACGCGGTGTGGAGATGCTTCGAATCATTGACGATGTCAATACTCTTCCCAACTTGATAGACCTGACGGGGATCTCGAAATTGTCCAGAGATCTCACAAGGCTCGCAGGGGTGATCGAGGATATCAAGGAGATCATACAGGATGTTCGCATGACATGCGATCCACATATTTTTTACTGGGATATTCGTCCGTGGTTTGAGGGGAGCGACGCGAAAGGACCAGATGGACCGAGGTGGAAATATGAAGGAGTGGAGAACTCAGACAAGCTCGAGTTGAGTGGGCCATCGGCTGGACAAAGCAGCGTGATGCATGCAGTCGACATTTTCCTTGATATCGACCACAGGTTACGGCAGAAACGGCACCCTGCGCCTTCTCCGAGTAACAAGAGAGCGGATCTTGGATTCATGGAGAGGATGCGGCGGTACATGCCAGGCAAGCATCAAGAATACCTTGCCTACCTTGGGACAAGATCGGTTCGCAATTTGGCCATAAGGAATGCAGCGCTTCGAGAGCCATATGACGCAGCGGTTCTAGCGTTAAAGAAATTAAGGGACGAGCACTTTAAGATTGCGTGCCTGTATATAGTAACAATGTCGCGATCTACATCGGCGCGGGGTGGATGTCCGGTGAGTGGGATGATGAGGAGATTAGAGGAGGAGAGGGCGTTAGGGAAGGGTCCTGTACGTGGAACTGGTGGAAACCAAGTATCACTCCTTCTCAAAGCAGGGAGAGATGCAACAAACCGTGCCTTGTTGAAAAAGTAAATACATACGTAAATAATATTTATATTTAATATGTTATGTATATTAATGTGTTATGTAAATAATTCACACGCCATGTCTGGTCACATTCGCGCTGTACTTAACTCCGTCACGCGTGTGTCACAACGCGAGTCTCTCTCCAAAATGGTTCAACTCACAGCAGGTAGCTGTTATCGCCTCTTTCATGCTGACCCCAACGATGAGGACCTATTCAATATGCCTCACACACTTCAACTTCTTTCAATCAAAAAAGTCACCGCAGCAACAACCGGCTCGGTTGAACGATACCGTATCATCATGTCTGATGGTATTTCTTTCATCCAAGCCATGCTCGCTACACAATTGAATAGTATGGTCAACGATAACTCCATCGGCAAGCATACGGTAATCGTAGTTGATAAACTTACCTGTAACATCGTTCAAGAAAAACGGTACGTGACGCGACTGCTATACACTTATTTTTACCTAACCTTTCAAAGGTTGATCATTGTCCTTGCACTTCATCCCATTGAAAATGCCCCAGATAAAATCGGGGATCCAAAAAGTCTTTCAGATAGTCCAGAGGCTGGTGCTGCTCATCCCACCCCCACTCATCTTCCGCATCCAGCCTCGACATCCTCATCTACAACCCAACCGCAGCAGGCCAATGCTCCACCACGACAACAATTGGGTTCTAAAGGCGGACGTTCTACTTTCCCTATTGAAGGTCTCAGCCCATACCAGAACAATTGGACGATCAAGGCGCTAGTCACTCAGAAGTCCGAGATCAAAACTTGGTCTAACCAAAGGGGTGAAGGGAAATTGTTTAGCGTGACACTCATGGACGAGACCGGCGAAATTAAAGGCACCGCGTTCAATCTTGTTGTGGATGAACTCTACCCCAAACTTGAAGAGGGAAAAGTATACTTCATTTCGAAGGCCCGCGTCAACCTGGCTAAGAAGAAGTTCTCCAATCTTACGAACGATTATGAGCTAAGTTTTGAACGCAACACCGAAGTGGAGGAGGTAAGTGACACGACTCGGTCTATTCATTCTCTAATATTCCTCCCACAGTGTCACGAAACTTCCAACTTGCCAATGATCAAATATAACTTTGTACAGCTCAGTGAACTTGAGAATTTGCCGAAAGATTCAACTTGTGGTATTTGTTTGTTCTTCTTTAGATTGTGCCTCGCCTAATTTTGAACGCACAGATGTTATAGCGATTGTCAAGGATGTGGCACCTCTCAGCGAAATCACTTCCAAGGCACAGAATAAAACGGTATGTAATTCGTTGATTCTTCTTGGAGGGAGGTCATCCCAACTCGCTATAGATACCAAAACGCGAACTTACCTTGGTGGACAAGTCGGGGTACTCTGTGCGCCTCACATTGTGGGGGAAACAGGCGGAACAATACAACTCTGAAGGCTCCCCAGTTATTGCCTTCAAAGGTGTGAAGGTTGGCGATTTTGGAGGTAATTTTATTTCATTGTCTTCCACGTTTTACAAGCTTAATGGGTGCTTTGTAAGGCCGTTCGCTTTCTATGTTTAGCTCAAGCGTCTTGAGTATCGAGCCAGATATTCCGGAGTGTTTCGCCCTTCGCGGCTGGTATGATGCTGATGGGGCTAATCAGCCCTTCCAGGCGCATTCCACTTCCGGCGCTAGTGGAATGACAGGTGGTTTTAATCGTGCAGAGCTGCGTAGCATTCATGACGTCAAGCAGACGCCACTTGGGCAGGAAAAGGTGGAGTATTTTTCAACGAGGGCGACAGTCATGCACATCAAACCCGAGAACATATCATACCCTGCCTGTCAGACTCCAACGTGTAACAAGAAAGTAGTCGAGGATAACGGAAGCTGGAGATGTGAGAAGTGCGACAAGAGCTTCCCGTCCCCTGACCATAGGTTAGCTTCTAAGTCCCAATAGTTGACGAGGCTAATATGACTGCAGATACATCATGTCTCTCGCTGTTGCAGATTGGTCCGGACAGGCTTGGCTGCAGGGGTTCAACGATGTCGGCCTGGTTGTCTTTGGTATGCCTGCCAACGAACTTGTGGAGATCAAGGTTAGTGTCTGCTGACTATCAAACATGTGTTAGCTGTGAAGGAACCTTTTTGCAGGAACGTGATGAAGCTAAATACGGCGTCATCCTGCACAAAGCCAATTGTACGACCTACAACTTTTCTTGTCGTGCGAAACTAGACGATTATAATGTACGCTTCAGTCATCGCTTCTGTAGCCTGTTTCTGACCCACCAAAATGTAGGGGCAAATTCGTACACGCTACGGTATTTCGAAGATCTATCCTTTGAACTTCAAAGAGGAAGCGATGGCTTTACGAGATCTTCTCCATTCTGCGTGGGCTCAGTGAAGTCTGGCAAAACAATAGGAGTTTTCATCCTGTTCGTGTGCTTTTTCATGTACAATAGTCTCGTCATTGTTATGTATATATATGTCTGCATCGAGCTTTGCCATAGAGACGGTTGGATCAAGCTGTCAGTAGACGGACTCATATTTCCCATTGTGGACGCGTGTGGCGTCCATTTGGAAACCTTTCAGTGTGAGCGTTGGTGGTGGTGGCAGCAGCTATCCTCTTCAGAGCTCCGCATTCGTCGTCTTCTCATTTTTTTTCGCCTGTCTGCGTTATAATCCGCTCCACCGCCATAACCTCTAGTCCTCACCTCAATTGGACGCGACTTAAAAATTTCACGAGTAACGGTACAGATGGCCGTACCGACTTTCTCGCGTCATACCAGTCCTCCCATAGCAGTGACTGCATCTACACCCGCGCGAACTAAATCTACGCGTGCTGTCAGTCCCTCTAGGACCAGCACCAGCTATTCGCTGACGGTTACGCCAGGCCAACAACAAAAGCTTAATGTCGTAACGCGTGTTGCAATAGAGGGGAAGGCGAGGCAGGGTCAAGATGGAGCTGCTGTAAAGATGTATTTGAAAGTTTGTTTTTATGGATTCGAGTTGTAAGAAAACCAACTAAAGACTAGTGACAGATTTCTCTACCATTAGATAGTATTACGCCAGGAACAACTTTGCCTCTTTTTCCAGGTAAATTCTCCCAGTCTTGTTGATCATATTCCCCGTTGTAACTTACCTTTTACAGAGGAGAACGTGAAGATATTGACATCTCAGGTTCATCCCATCGACAATAATTCAGTACCTTACAACTTCTCCTCTACCCTTTCCCCTCTGTTGCACAATGCTGCTCGCGCCCTTAATCTCCCAGCCCGCTCATCAGACACATTCAGCAATGTTTTCAATATCTCCGCACCTCCAACCCCTTCCTCTGTCTCCTCCAGTAAAGTTTCAAAATCCACGAGTAGCTACACTGTCAACGAAAACATCGCGCCCATCGACCTCCAATATACCGGACATATACTTGTCAGCGGGTACAACATTTCCTATGTCTTACCTAAGGTGTTCCCCTCGCTCAGGAGGACAGCCGACTCGCTCACCGACAATGAAAGAGAAGAGTATTCAGGATCCTCAGTCCAGGGTAGGCGCCCTTCCATCGCGGACCGAAACACAGCGCAATTCATGGCTGCCATTGATATGTGGGTTCCCTACGTGTCCCGCCCTCCTAGGTTTCCATACCTGGTATGTCTGGTTTTATCATTCGTTAGCGACTAAACTTTTACGCCGATGTAGCTCTCGATTCCAATCCCCCGGTGCTTGCACAATAACATCAAGCTTCGTATCTTCCCACCGACTACTGCTTCGGCATCTTTTGCCTCTCTGTCATCTATAGACGATGATGGTGGTTCATGGGACCTTACATCCGATCCTCATGTCACCCGCAGCGCATCTACTCGTCCCTCACGCTCGAATTCATATACCCACTTCGCTGATGATGAATCAAGCGATTCGTCTACTGCTGGCTTCTCTGCTGGCTGCGGAATTCAAGGCACATTCCCGAGTGCAGAGCGCATACGAATCAGATGGGCGAAGCCAATAAAAATGGTCGATATTCCTGAAGGTGGTGGCGATGGACGGAGAAGAGTTGGGGTCAAAGAGGCCTCAGGGGAGATGTTATGCGTAATTCGGGGGAAAATGAAGGACAAAGAAAGGAACGACTTTGAGGGTGTGTTAATGGATGTCGAATATAAGGGAACGTGTAGAGGCGTATGGTTTCCTGGCGTCGCGACGCTGCTTGGGATGGACGTGGGGCTTGAATCCAAAGGATCCGACGTTTCTTGGGTGGATGGATCCCCGAGGGAATGGAGTGTTGATGGTGGGGTGGGTTATACGGGCTTCGATATCGGAGCATCTCCTAGACAGTCTGGCATGGATTCGAGAACCTCCTCCCTTGATTCAAGCTCTCCGCAGATATTAATTCCAGACAGCGGCGGGTCCGCGCGATCAGCATCAGCATCAAGGCAAACATCAACATCATCGATCTCCTCTCTTCTACGTGCTCCTCTACCAGCTCAGAATGTTGCTGAGTACTCATTCGAGGGCTCAACTGCGACCGTGGCATCCTCTATCTCCTCTCCGGTGGGGACATTATCTTCCGTGTCATCTCTATTGCCGGCCTCTGCCACCAACGGTGCCACCCGACATCCAAGACCCCCAGCAGTTCCAATAACTCTACACATCAACATGAATGAGATTATAATCCCAGCAAAGAACATCTTTATGTTTTCCATCCATGGGACCATTCTGGTCACGCCCCGGCCATCATTGGCAAGAGTCAATTCACAAAGCTCTAGGAGAGATCATGATACAGATGTCGAACTAGACCCTTTCGTGCTTCCGCGATTCACCATTCTCGCTGCCGATTCTGAGTCCACCTCAATTACTATCCGTAACGAAGTAGATGGGGCGCCTGTGAATGTCGAGGTTTACAACGCTACCGGAGATATCTTGAAGGATGCGCAAGCCAGGAAGACAGTGTTGCAGAAAGGAGGGTTCACAAAATGTGGGGAAGATGGTGTGAGAATCGCATTACGGACTATTAGCATGCCGAACGTAAGTGGCGAGCTGCAGACAATTATTCGTCCGCGAACGCCGAACGGAAACGCGGTCCCTCGTGTTTCGTCCAATCCACCAGGCCGAACTGGTCATTCTTCGCGTTTAACAAAGGATGGGCCGTTGTTAATTCCCTCTGTACATGCTACCGTCACACCTCTTTTGCTTCACGGTCAACTCCTTCCGTCCGACTATGCTGTCCGGGTTTGTTTGAATGCGCTTGCTGATACAGATTCGGATTGGCTCGAATTTGGTTTGGCACAACCTGGGTCAACTTCTTCCGTACCTTCTGTAGCACAAGGTGTAATGCCTCCCCAGGTGGTCATTACTAGTGCCAGTGTCAATGGTATACCTGTGAAGTTTGACACTACTGCAATAGCACGGCCAGATGCCAGCGGCGTGGGCGTACCTTTTGAGGAGATGAGTGGCAAAGACTGGATTAGTTGGCTCAGAGTTCATGTTGGTGCGCAGGGTGGAGGGGCAGTTGTCGTTGACTATGTAGTGCGAGAAAGGAGTGAAGACAGCACCTCCAGAAAGGGGAAGGGGAAAGCAAGGAACGAGTGTCTCTTAAAGGTATTATTGCCTACATTCTCAATCCCCGTTGGAAGATTGGAGGTTTGTATCGAAACATCAACCGGTTTGTCACTTTTCATTTGCTGTGTTTCCGTTGGTTTGAGTTATACTTGGGTGTAGATGTATCCTCTCTGCGATCGAACCTCGCACATAAACAAACTACTGCCACGGGTCACAAGCTTCTCCACTTTTCTTTGGAGGAGTTTTTCTATCCCCATCTATCCATAACTATACATTCTACGTCGACATCAGCAACATATTTTGGACTGAAGGTATTCATCCTTGCAACATGGGCTATGTTACTTCTTGGTGCTGTCTTCTTGTACCGCCACAACTCCCAGTTGAACCGAGTGGAACAAACATTGGAAAGTTATTATGTGATGGATTCCAAGCAACGTTTTTTACCAGAGCCCGTCACAATCACCACAACCGTCTACAGCACATCTGGAACGAGAAGGTGGTTCGATGTTCCTACGGGAACTGAGCCTGTTTCGCCTTCTACTGCATCTTTTGTCACTACGGCGACCTCCCCAACTTCTCTGCATGGATCAACCTTTTCATCAATATCATTATCAACCAGCTTCAAGGACGAGTCACTTGCACTCATAGTGTCGTCTATAGAAGATTATGCCCTTCTCCCTTGGCACTATATGTTATCTTTTTCTTGGCCAGGGGATGACCTACAGGCCACTTTTGACAAGGTTATGGAAACCTTGGAGACAGTTTGGGAGATATTTCGGAAAGTGTATCACTACCCACTAGATCCTCCTTGATCCTGCTATGCTATGTACTTCATGTTGTATACTTGCTGTATTAATAAACTATAAATTGTTCTTTGGTGGCAAATAGTGTTGATGAACTTGTAAGGACTAATGTCTCAAGGCGCTATAGCCAAGTGGTTACGGCGACAGATTAGAAATCTGTTCCTCTTTGAGGGCGCAGGTTCGAATCCTGCTGGCGTCGGACTTTTTGTAGATGGCATAGTTGATTGGACAATAATATCTCTCATAGGTGCGCGAGGTCGTACTTAGATAACCTGGCTCTATCGATATCTTACTTTGTAATCCACCAAATCATAAGTATTATGATAATCGCAGCCTGCAAATCGGTCAGTCTTTTGCAGAATTCCAGAACTTGAACTAGGCGGAATGGTCCCCAACTGTTATGTTATAGATCTTCCGAGCTGCATGTAATATGTCTATCGCACTCATTAGACCACAAATTCCGTGGGAGATATGTCAGGAAATACCAGAAACTTATGTGGTACCAATCTACTATGGGGCGAGACGTCGTGCAGTTCCCATCTTTTCAGATTCGATTCCTGTACGGAGAAAACATGTCGGTTTGCATGAATGCATTTGGATCTTCGCCTGGGTGCCACAGGCTTCTTGCTCTGCATCATGTGGGGTTAATTTCTCCCATGGCTTCCAAGTGAGAAGTCGATAAGGTGGTCTGATATTTACCGAGAGCATCGAATGGTTCTGCTTATGTGTCATGTGAGGTCGAGAAGACGTATAGCTGTCGTCTCGTCCGTTCCGAATTCTGCAAGTAACATGAATTTCGATGACGAAGCTTCCTCATTTGGGGGGAAACGGTGGGGTTCTTATCTAGACAAGTAGCAGGTGCTTCCCTGTGTGCCGTAGAGTCCCTCGTGTCGTAGAGGGATCCGTGGATCGTGCACCCATTGTCTGGATGTAATTGGATCTTAGGAGGTAGATTGTCCAAAGTAGAAGGAATACCAGGAGGGTTTCCTTGGAATGCTAGCTGCAAATTGCAATTATTTGGTTACTCTTGAATTCTAAAGTGGAAGATATACTGAACGAAGAAGGATAGCTGATTTTCATATGATATATCTTCATGGAGACACGCGTTCTGAAATATTACCTTGTGTTATTCAAGATGGGTGGCCGTCGCTCTGTGAAGATCCTACTAGTACTGGTGGTTGTTAAGAGTCACCCGACACCGTGATGGCGGAATTGTTGGATTTGGGACGTGTGCACGGCAATGGGCCGGAAAGCGTGTTGGGAAGGGGATACATATCTCGTTTCCTATTGGCTGGTTGCAGTCCTCACTGGGGGTGTGACCGTTGTGGTCCTCGTAATTGTCTCGTGTATGTTGAATCTCAGCCTCATATTACGCCAGCGCTATACTAAATATCATGCATCCCATTTCCCTTTAACTCAATCTCACACCTACTCAAGCATTGTTAGTCCCTTCCGAGCCTACATGGCTACCACTCCAGGCCCTGAGTGGCGACGCGTCTCCGCCGATTCGATTCCACCCTTCTATATATTCGACAAGCCAATTCAAAAGTCTGCACAAGACGATCGAGAATATCGCATAATCAAACTCGAGAACGGCCTACATGCTACTCTCGTGCATGACGCAGGGGCAGACAGCGCTGCAGCCAGTCTTGATGTCGCTGTGGGACATCTATCCGATCCGGTAGGTCGGACAATTGAGTTCGTTAACTCAAAATGATATAAGCTCTCTAGGATGATATGCCAGGACTTGCTCACTTTTGTGAACACTTATTGTTTATGGTGAGCTGTAACCCTGAATTTTGTTCGAGTCATTGTTATTTATTGTTTGTCAGGGTACAGAACAATTTCCCCGCGAAAACGAGTATTCGGAGGTGCCCCATATCTTTTTCTCACCTTGATCCATTGATAAACAGGGTCTATCAGTACCTCGCCAAAAACAATGGCAAATCTAATGCTTATACATCTACGTCCAATACCAATTATTACTTCAATGTTGCAACACCAGCACTCTCGGGTGCCCTCGAACGCTTTGCAGCGTTCTTCCATTCTCCCCTCTTTGCACCATCATGTACTTCACGCGAACTGAACGCAGTTGACTCGGAACACAAGAAGAATCATCAAGCAGACTTGTGGCGAGTTTTCCAGGTGACCAAACATATCAGTCGGGATGGGCATGTCTGGCACAAATTCGGTAGCGGAAATCGGGAGAGCTTGCTGAAGGCTGCGAAAGATCTAAAAGCCATAGGCAAATTAAATGGAAGTGCAGTTTCTCGTAGCAATAGCCTCCCTCCATCTTCGGTTCCTTCTCGTGTGCCATCTCCTGCGCCTTCTATTGCGCCTTCGGTTGCTTCCAATAGCAGTGAATTAGACGATGATGGAGGATCGGTCGGTCGTGAAACTCGTCGACGCCTAGTCGAATGGTGGAGTAGGGAGTATTGTGCTAGTCGAATGCGACTATGTATAATCGGGAAGGGTGCGTTTGTTTGCCTTTATGATTTGTCTTCATCTCATATTTGCATAAGATTCATTGGACCAGCTTTCCGAATTTGCTTCTGCCCTCTTTTCTCCTATTCTGAATCGTGGACAAGATCCCCTTCCTATGATATATGAACATTCTTATGGACCGCGGGACAAAGGCGTACGTTTCGCGTCACTCTTGTTGTCTGTCAACTTTCCAATGTTTGCGTTATTCTAGGCCCTTATATCCATTCAGACTGTTATGTCTTTTCATTCCCTAGATATATCATTTCCCTTGGAGTATCAGCCCCCATCTTGGAAACACAAACCAGCACGATTTATAGCTCATCTGATAGGCCATGAAGGTCCTGGCTCGCTATGCTCTTACCTAAAGAACAAAGGATGGATAACTGGTATAAGATCTGAATCACAGGAGCTTGGAAGAGGTTTCGCCATCTTTAGAATAACGTGTCAACTAACGAGGGATGGCTTTAGTGATTTACCCATTTTTTCCTCGAGTAATCTTGGCGACTAAATTTCATATTTACAGTGAATTACCGATCTGTCATTCTGGCGTCCTTCAAATATCTCGCTCTTTTACGATCCTCAGACTTTCCCGCATATCACCAAAACGAAATAGCCACACTCTCGTCGACCCGTTTTCGCTTTCAGGACAAGAGAAAGCCCGATGATTATGCGAAGTGGATATCTAATATCATGACTTGGCCCGTACCCAAAGAGTATTTGCTTAGTGCACCAGTACTAATCTGGGATTGGGATCATAATAATGGCGAAAGGAAGGTAAGAGAGTATCTAGAAAGCTTTCGGATCACGGAAGCAAGGGCAGTTTTAATGGCAAAAGCGGATGAACATGCCAAGCTTGAGTCCAAAACACCATGGTGCAAAGAGCCCTGGTATGGCACCGAGTACCGCATCGAACCCTTCGATCAGGAGTTTATTGAACAGGTAACTCTTACTCCAGACGGTTTTCAAACACAGATGAACTCATCTGCACATGTAGGCGCAAGCGCCAAATGACATCCCTGAATTAGTTCTCCCTGGCCCCAACGACTTTATCCCTACTACTGTAGAGGTTGACAAACGCTCAGTAAACGAGGTAAGCATTCAATCGCAATTCTCTGTTGACATCCATTGTTAAACCCAATAATATTGTAGCCACTAAAGCGCCCACACCTCATTCGAGAAACCCCATTATCAACGTTATGGCATAAGAAGGATGACCGCTTCTGGGTTCCAAAAGCACAAGTAACAATCGATCTACGCAGGTATGTACTCTGTTGTTCACACGCCATATATACAAACAACCTACTTTCAGCCCCATTGCTAAGGAATCTCCTCGAGCTTATGTGATGACTAGGCTCGTTTCTCGTTTCTGCATTGCATTGTCAGCCACTAAGTTGTTCCGTGTAGATTGTACTCCGACGTTGTCAATGATTCACTTGCCGAGTTTTCATATGACGCTGAGCTGGCAGGTCTCTCGTACAAGTTGCATCAACACAGTAACGGATTATACGTAACTATGAGAGGCTATAACGACAAGATGGCCATTCTGGCAACGAACATTATGGACAAGCTGAAAGCACTGGTCGTTGATCCTCAGCGATTGGCGATCGTGAAGGAAAAGGTTTATCGTGCACGCTTTTCTTACGAAGGACTAAGCTCTGATTAGGGTATGATGTAGGCTAGAATGGATTGGCAAAACTTCTTCCTCGGCCAGTCGTATTCACTTTCCGACTATTTTGGCTCCTATGCGTTGACTGACCAGCTGTGGTCGTTGGAAGAGAATTTGAAGGAATTACCTTGTATGTCATCTTATATCTACCCTTGAGATGTCAGCGGACTGATATGAACGTAGCGATTGCCCATGAAGAAATACAAATACATATGCGAGAACTCCTGTCTCAAGTCAATTTGCGTATTTTGGTAACTGGTAACATGTACAAAGATGTGAGTGACTTGATTCTTGATATGGGACGATGGTCGTTTACTGATGTGTCTTTACAGGAAGCTATCAAATTAGCCGAAATAGCGGAGGAAGGGCTTGGCATCTGCTCACGTTCTTCCGTCGATTTGAACGACCACGCTCTGATACTGCCGGAAGGTATTTGCCTTTCCAGTGCATAACCTTCTTCAAGCTTTATCGTGCTTCTGTACAGCTTCCAATTTCGTATGGTCCTCCCCGATTCCCAACCCAAACCAAGCAAACTCCGCTCTGACTTATTATGTTCACTTTGGGCCTGTTGTTAATCAGCACCTTAGAGTTGTCTCTTCTCTCCTCACTCAGATTCTCACCGAGCCTGCTTTCAATGTCCTTCGCACCCAAGAGCAACTAGGATATATTGTCTCATGTTCTCCCTGGTTGCTGCCTGGAGCCAGTGAGAAGGGTTTGCGGATCGTCGTTCAGAGCGAAAAGAATCCTGGATATTTAGAAGAACGCGTAGAGGCATTCCTCGATGGTATGAAAAGTATGATTGAGGCTATGAACGACGAAGTGTTTGCGGAACAGAGAAGCGGCTTGGAGAAGAAATGGCTAGAAATTGATAAGAATTTGGCTGATGAGCACTCGAGGTTTGCAGCTCAGATCAATAGCGGCCACTGGGATTTCTTGAGGCGTATGTCTTTCTTTTTCCAACCCTGGAGTACATTGATGCGACAACTTTTACAGATGAAAAAGATGCGGCGCTGTTGAAGACTATCACGAAGGATGATATTTTGGCACTTTTTCTTACCCACGTTCATCCATCGTCACGCTCGAGGTCGAAGTTCTCTGTCCACATGTGTTCGCAAAAGCCTCGGCCAAAGAAAATCAGCGCCACAGCCTCTCGGGAGTTTTTAGCACTCGTTCGCGCAGCGGAACTAGATATAGATGAGGCTAAATGGAAGGAATCTCTTGGAGATGACGGAACACCATTCCTAGTGGATTTTTTGAATTATTGGAAGCAAATCCTATCGTCGAAGGAGGGGAGCCAGTTACTTGAAGCTCTGCCGGAATTAGCGGAGAAGTACCCTGTTGCAGGTGAGGGCGAGGAACAAGTCCGTTCGGACGTCACATATATCCAAGATTTGAAAGCGTTCAAGGGAGATCTGACTGTGTCGGTTGATCCGGGAGCTATAGTACAATGGGGTGACCTTCCTATATCTCGCTTCTGAGCGATACTCCATTTTAAATGTGTTACCCGATGAGATGATATATATGGAAAATACAGGGGGTTTGGAAAGCGAAGCACGACGTTGAGGAGGTATATATACAACATGCAGGGAGAATCAGTCTACAGGAGTACAAATGTTTGTAATGAAAAAAAAGGATAGCAGAATCTCGTTCTTAGTTTAGTCCTTTAATACTTAAAGAAGGGCAAGAGAGATTCCCAGATCACTTTCTCCTGGGGCCCTCTTTGTTGTATCTGGTATTGGCGCTGTGCTGTGGGGGAGCCACGAAATCTTTCGGACGTCGAAAGAGTAAAACGTGCGGTTCGGGCGCTGCGAATAGAAAACGCGCTTGTTGGTGACGTTGGGTCGGTATCAACAGTTCAACACGGCTTACCATGTACTTCATAGTGTTCCCATCCCAAGCTTTGTGTGATGCCAATCCCTCTCCATTCTGGTTCCGCAAGTAGACGGAGGGTGCCAGTCTCTTCATTAAAGAAATTCTTGGGCACCATCTTCAGAAGTTGTTTGGGTAGTATAACGTGGCGATATTCATAGTCGTCGTCGGAATAGCGATCAGAGTAGTGAATTCTTGCGCGTATATCTGATCAGCTTTAAAGTACGAGATCGCAAGAAAATGAATGGGCGCATACTTCTCGATATACTCTTCTAGCTTTGAATTTGCATCCTTCGCCGTGGCTGCTGCTGCTGCATTTGCTGCCATTGGTCCTTTGGCTATTGTAGAGTTATGGTCGACAGCTGATAGTAAGATCACGTGTCACAACGCGTCTGGCAGGAGAAACCAACAAGGAATGATCGGGGATTCAATCCCGTCCGTCTGATTCTATCATGGTCATGCACTATGGCCAGCTAGGCCCGTACGAACCAGAGAACAACATCAGAAGCTATATAAATCCTCCAAGGTATCTGAACGTCGAGCAAGGAGCGGATGAACATTATGACGACTACCTTCACGACTATCCACTGGAGACGCGTGAGTGTATGCGCCCTTCTGACCTGTTACAGGTTGATAACGTATGCAGCTTACCTATCATCGCCCGTCTCTGAGGGATTTGACTTGCATGAGCTACAATTCACACAGATTCACGACGAGATTGACAACTACTATGATCTAGACGACGAGGGTTACTGGCTGGAACCTGGTAGAGTCGACCATCAAAGCAACGACCCGTTCGAGTCTTCAACAATAGGGCATTTTCGAAACCCCAAGATATTTAACTACCGTAATCATGGAAACGATTTACCATTCGTTTCAAAAACGCTCGATTCCCATCCATCCACTGCTATTCAGACGCATACATCAAATGCACAAGAGCAAACCTGTCCCTCGCCTGGGTCTAAACCGAGGAATATACATGGAATACGCTTGCGTCCAATTTCTGACCTCCGTTTGTCCTTGAAGTTCTCCATACAAGCAAATATCTAATTCGCTTTCCTTAGCGGATGTGTACAGAGGAATCTTCAAGTTTGGCGTATTTAATGCGGTTCAATCAACATGTTTTAACGATGCCCGTGATTTCCCTATCCGTGTTTGTCTGTATAACTCAACTGTGTCTAATATAGGTCATGAACTCGAGCGAAAATATGGTATCGCTGAAACTATCATTTCAAAAATTTCGCTTCTGATTCTTTCCGATCTTAGGTTATCAGTGGTACGTCCTCATTAGGCGCTATATGTCATTTCTTATTCTTCATAAGCTCCCACGGGAAGCGGAAAAACCGTGCTGTTCGAACTTGCCATTATCCGTATGCTAATCGAAGCAAGGAGTTCCGAGAGTCCGAAATGTGTGTATATTGCGCCAACGAAGGTCATTTTTGTCTTCGTCTTCCTGGACATCATTAGACTCGATCCATAGGCATTGTGCTCGGAAAGGTTCAGAGACTGGGCGATGAAATTTGAACCACTGGGTATCAAATGTCAGTTAAGATCAGTCTTTCAGCAGCATGGTCCATTTATCAGTTGGCAGGCTGTGAGTTAACAGGTGATACGGTCCATTTTGGAAAGGGCGCATGGGGTGATGCAAAAAATGCTTCTGTCATGTGCGTATGAGCGAGCTCGCACGTAAGGGCCCAGCATGACTTGTTCTTCTGCAGAATATCAACAGTGACTCAATGATCCTGTTCGCGACAAGAGTCTTGACTAACTTCTCATAGGGTGAAAAATGGGACAGTCTCACTCGCAACTGGTTTGTATTGTCATGGGCCTATGAATTGTTAATTGATGTTGTTGGTACATAAGGCGAGACAGTGGCCAGATCCTCTCCCAGATCCGCTTGTTCCTTGTTGACGAGGTGCGGACATACGTTAATATCGTTCTTCAGGACTCACCACCTGCTTTGTCAGGTCCATATCCTCAATGAAACCCGCGGTAGCACATTGGAGGTTGTGATTTCCCGTATGAGGACTCGGGGTTCTGCCGTTCGGTTTGTCCTGGTCTCGGCGACAGTTCCTAACATTGAGGACATCGCATCCTGGATTGGAAGTGCTAGCCAACTCGATAAACCTGCCAAAGTTCATGAGGTAAGTCAAGTGCAGTGCATAGTTACTACATTCCATGACGTTTTTAGTTCGGTGAGGAATTTCGACCTTGCAAACTAACCCGGGTTGTAATCGGGGTGCCTCGTCCGAGGACGCAAAACGATTTTGTATTCAATAGAGCTTTGGATTATAAATTATTCAGTGCGTTACAAAAGCACTCTGCAGGGAAGCCGATCCTCGTGTTCTGTTCGACAAGGAAAGGTACCGCGAACAACATCCTTTCGAAGTACTGTTTACGATAGCCATTAGGAGTGTTCTCAACAGCGGAGCAACTCTTGAAAGAATACATTGAAGCGGAAAAGAATAAACAATCTGTCCCATGGTCTCATCCCTCGAGGTCTTCCCCCCTCTAGCGAGATTACCTTGTTCTAAATTTCCGATCTAGCATTAAACAATCGTTCCAAGATAACCGCTTAGCTGGTGAGCTTCATGATCTCTATTTAGCCCTCACCTCGAAGATGACCAAACCCTCAGAGTTGGCCTCGTTTGGTATCGGTGTACATCACGCAGGGTTGACGCTAGAAGACCGGCGAGCCACTGAAGATCTTTATTCAAGGAAAATATTGCGCGTTATCGTGGCCACCTCTGTGGGTCATTTCCTTTACGACTTTGCTCAGTGATTAAATTCAACAGACCCTTGCCGTTGGTGTCAATCTTCGTGCGTCAGCCTTTAGGTGCACATCAGATTGATTTAACAGGTAGCCATTTAGCTGCGCATCTGGTGGTCATCAAAGGTGTTCGAACCTTTCAGAATAACGCATCTGTGGAATATTCCGATCTGGATATCATGCAGATGCTTGGGCGCGCCGTGGGTAGTTGCCCTACTCTTATTTCTCTAACTAACTCGTCTCCAGGGCCGACCCCAATTCGGTCAATACATTCCCGTTTTTCCAGCTCCCTAACGCCACTAAATTTGGTATAGATAAAGATGGTATAGCGATCATCCTCTGTGAGCAAGACTTGGAAAATAAGTACAGAGCCCTAGTTCAAGGAAAAACGATCCTTGAGAGTTCCCTTCATGCCAACTTATCTGAACATCTGAACTCCGAGATTGGACTTGGGACTATCACCAGCGTTATTTCTGCGATGGAGTGGTTACGAGGTTCTTTTTTGTTTCAGCGCGTTCGAAAAAATCCGAAACATTACGCACTTGGGAAGGATGATACTCAGACATGGGAAGACAGAGTTGAAGATCTAGTAACCCAAAGTGTAGCGAGATTGCGAGAGACGCAGTTGATAGAAGCGGGTGGTAATGATGGAGAGTATGAAAAACTGGTGTCAACTGAGTATGGCGATATCATGAGCAAGGTGGGTAACTGAAACTCCATTTATTCTGCGCCTCAAAATTCCAAGCTCTACATCCGGCAATCAACAGTAAGTATGTCCTATCATTGTATAGGTGCTTCGCTTATTTCGTTTGTCATAGATGAGCCTGATTCTAGGTCTTCCTAAGTGTTCAAGTCTGCGGAATATCGTGGGTTATCACTTATTCTAAGACATAGGACACTCATAATACAGTGTCATACATAGTTGGAAATGATTTCGACATCTGAAGAGTACTCGTTGCAGCTGGAATCTTTGTTTCATCCGCTGACCATGCGACGTAGATTTTCCGAAGTAAAAATCAGAGCTTCGGAGAAAACTGCTAGTGCATTTGCACCTTTCAATTGGGTTTTATTGACCGGGACTGATACAGGCCCTGAACAAACTGCGTAAACACAATGATATTCGCTTTGAGATTTCAAAGCTGGAGAAAAGTTCTGACAAGGTGTTTCTGTTGATTCAAGTTTGTTTGCTTGTCGATAGTCATGAAATTTGCTGATCGGTCATTTAAAGGCTGTGCTGAGCGGAATTTCATTGAACAATCCGGAGTACAAGACTTCCGACAGCCACCCTCAACTAGAAGCACTTGGAATATTTCGTCATGTAACTCGCATAGCAAGGGGTGCGTAATTTTCTAATAATTAATATTTTATTTTTGAAGTTTGTTTCAGCCATCATAGAGGTTGGTGTTGTCAAAAGGGTTGGTTCACAAGTGAAACACGGTCTCGAACTGTAGGCACTTCTGTGAAGTCATGAATTTGTTTCACCTAGTCTGCTGCAGAATTCGATGCCTGACTGCAAAGTCATGGGAAGACAGGCCTATCGTTTTACGGCAAGTTGTACAGATTGGGGACAAGTCGTACGTTTTATGTCTTCCGTTGCCGCTTATAATTGAATGAAGCTATTCTATCAGTCTCAAGGTTGATATCTTCTTAATGTGTTGAGTATTGCTGACCCAACCTATTGGCATGGAGGTTCTTGCTGAGCATGGAATTACTTCGTTGGCACTACTGCAGAAGCAGGACCCATTGAGGATTGAAGCGGTCCCACTCTTTTCGTTTTCAAATCACTGCATACTCAACGTCGCTCCCTTAGCTGTTGAATCGCCGTCCTCCCTTCGGGTTAGAGGTCCTTGCGTCGGTGCGGGAGTTTCCTCGATATTTATTGAAGGTGTCTGAGCTTGGCATCACTTCGAATGGGGGACGAGATCCAGTCGAAGTTGAGTTATCCATTGAATGTAGGTTAGAGGACGAACAAGCGTTCAATTCGAAACCCATGAAGCAGAAAGGGCATGTTCTGAACATGACCGCTGTTTTGACTTTGACCTCTGACATGGATTTTATTGATTTCCGCCGCATTCCGTGAGTGGACCACTTTCCCTACAAGGTAAATACTTGACAGGAAATGCACAGGACCAGAGTTCTCAGAGACCTTAAAACATTTGACCTCACGGCTCAGCTGACCAGGCCTAGTCAATCTATTCTTGTCTTAATGGCATCCGTGAGCTTCGAAGTTTTTTTGCATTAGCAGGGCTGACTTTGCGTAGGAAACGGTTGCTGGTACAGCAATCCAAAAGCTGTACAAACCCAGGATATCTTCCAAAGAGTTTCCAGTTATGGATACGAGGCCACCTACATCTATTGTAAGTAGTGTTGTTCATTCGATCTTGTCTACTCTATATCTATGTATCGCAGGATTTAGACCTTGCAGGACTTGAAGAAGACCCTGACTTCTGGAACATGGATATCGAGGAGGAAACAGTCATCCCTATTCGGGATTTGACGAAGAATCAGAGTTTGTTTAACCATATTTTTGCTCATTGCCTGCTTATCATGTTATAGACAAACCGTGCTCTACACCTTCTTCCGAGGACAAGCAATCAAAGGTTCTGCAGACTTTGGATCCCCTGATCAACGGTCCTAACAAGTTGGCCAACGGAAATTACGAGTATGGCTCCACCCATCGATGTTTGCCGAACTCATTCGTAATGTTACTTGTAATCACTAGATGCAACCATACATGCAAAGACAAAGCAAGATGTCGACATCTCTGGTCTGTAAGGTACGACGATGCTGAAATAACGAATTCTCAACTTTGTGTAGTTGTCGAGATGGATTGGCTTCGATGCCCTCGAATAGGCGAGCATCCGCAGTTGCTAAGCAAACAGAAAAATTGGCTATCACCAAACCGAAACCGAAAATCGCAAGCCACACTCCAACTGATCACAAATTCAAAGATCTCCAAAAATTACACGAAAAGACGAACGTGACCAGTAATTTGAAGATTCCTCAGGGCCATCGATTAAAACTGGACTCCCCGAGACAACTCAAGCGGAAACGCAGGCCCTTCCGAGATTTTAATATCGAATTCGCTGACCTGAATGACGCCCGTCCTCAAACCAACGAGGCAGACTATTGCGGAAATGTTATAGATGACGATGACTTGCCCGAACCGCATGACATACTAAAAATGGTTTCTACTGCTATCGAAGCACAAACTCCTCCTTCGGAGACGAACTACTCGAATTCCGATTTAGACTCGCTCATTCGCGCTGTTCCCTTAGATGACAACCAGGAGGTATCCGTCGCCAGAATCACAACGAGAAAATACGACAGCAAGAGACCTTGGGATCAAACCAATTCTTTAGTGGCATCCCCATCGCCCCCGCCAACACGTAAACGAAACCGAGAAACGAATTTGACTTCCCCTGCACTCGAGCGTCGCAACAAATTGCCAAAAATGGTTGCCTGTGGATCTAGCCGGCATGTTATGGTATACGTCCAGTCCCTCGTATTCTTGGTACTGCCATTTATTAGCATCTAAATTTCCTTGGTCAGATTTCTCAAGATCTACACACCTCCGACGAAGACCCCTCAGTCGACATCAACTTTGGAAGCCCAGCAGAAGTTATCATGCATGGCGAGTTGTTTGCAAATAACCCTGTCAACGATTTGTTTTTGTGTTCCATTGACGCTGGTCTGCCTACACCGATTGCTGCGACTACAAAATCGTTGACTCAAGCATCGAAATCTGATGGTTCTCATGTTCATATGACTTATACGAGCGTCATCAGTGATGGCGATTCCGTTGACCAGAAAACCGAAAATGAAGACGAGTTTGCTGAACTAGATGCATGGTTTGCCAGTGGCGCTGTAGAGATTCTGTAATGCACCAATGGACTGCTTGCTACTTCTCTTTTATAATTACCAAAAGCATCCTCTTGGAACCTAATTGAATTATTCAAACAATATCAATATCTAAGTTATCCCTTGCAGATGGTGGGTTGATAAATATACGGAGTGAGTCTCTAAAGCGGTCGTCCCACGCCACCTTCTGTGTCGGGTTGACAATATCCCAACCCTCCAAATCACGACGCCATCTCTGTTCGTTCTTCATCCTCTCGGCGCTGAGTTCTACCTCCGTAGGTGGAGGATACTCTTTCTCATCTTTTGTGGGTTCTCTCGTCCCCCGAGCTAGGGCGCGTGCGGTGGCAAGCTTCGTAGGGAGCGCTTCGTAGTACTTTTTCCGCGCCTTCTCGATGTCGGCAGGAATAGAGGAGAGGGACTTTTTGTAAAACGATTCAACGTGCTTGTCAAAGTCAAGGTCGCTGTTCTCGTTAGTTTGAGGAGTTATGTCCGAAAAGGGTAGTTCAGGCTCTCCTGAGGGAGGGATGATAGGCCGATTGTGCTTCATCACGAGGCGATATCCAGCTTCAGCGCCGGAGCGAACCTTGTGTCGCTGATTGAAAAAATCCCATACCATACGAGGGATTTGAGTGAATCCAATATAATTAGTGAACGTGACCAGTAATAAAGGCGGAGTGGGCGGCATGGTGGTAGGAGCAATGTTCAAAGACTCTGAATATGGAAGACGCGTCTCTGGGGAAGTCGGGTGTGAAGGTTGGGCAAAAAGAGGCGAATGAAGCGGGCCGGAGAGGCCTGGTATTTTGGGGGGAGCAGAAGTTTCCGTGTTGCCTCCAATTGCCTCCTCCGGCTCGTCAAAGTGTCCATCGGACTCTAACTCTCGAGCTAACAGTTCGTCTTGGTCGACCTCTTCAAGACCATTTGTCCAACCTTGTTTCAGTCCGGCCATAAATTCTTTGAACGTTGGCCGGCCAATGATTACAATTCCACCCTCTAGTTCGTGTTTCCGTTTCTCGGAAAGCGGCTTGTATGTTGCTATGGCCTGCGCCATTGAAGATACGGAGTCAATCCCAAGATCCAAACGCCTACGCAAACGGACTTCGTCAGCTATACGGCGGGTGAGGTCTCCGTGTCGTTTCCCAGTAACCATTTCAAAATCTACAGCAGCTGCCACGAGAATGGGCTGAAACAAACATGTGAGCAAACCAATAAGCACGTCAGAGGAGCATTTGCCCCGACCTTGACGTACTTCCGGAAGTACCTCATTCCCTGGTCATAGTCGTCGTCCCCCGGCCATTTACTTCCGTATACAATGACCCGACGAGGCCAATCGAAATGGCCAACAAGTTCATCAGCTTGGTCTTTCACCAAGTCAGTATAGCGTTGTCTGATTCGTTTGCATTCTCTCCGGTCATATATATAAAGTCCCGTAGCAGAGGACACGAGGGAAAGAAAAATAAGCCAATTTCGGGAGGGTAACTTGGGACGTTTGTTCAACCATGAGGGAGGGATGCCTGTATACCGTAACGCTGTCTGAAATCCGGAGAGCTTTGGAGGATCTATAGGTGATGATGAGGATAGAGGGGTAGCAACATTTTGAGCCGTCATACCACAGACGTGGTTAAAATTCCTTGCCAAGTCAGAAAAAGGAAAAGTCAAAAAAAAAAACACCCAAGTCGGCTGTTGCCGCGGCTTTTGGTATTACACTAAGATACTAAAATACGACAATAAAAGTACAGAGATATAAGAAACTACTCCCGCTCCGATGCCTTCTCCAGTTGCTGACGTTTCCGTGAACCACCGCTGCAAAAGTAGTCAACAATATATTCAACTAGAAGAATGACCGAGAACTTACGCCCCAGTATCCAGACCTCTCTTCTTCCCAGTTTTAGCCTCGTCAAGGAATTGATTGAGCCCGAAAACATCACCTGTGTCCTTCTCGAACTGCACAGGTCCCTCCCGAATCTCCTGCTCCGAAGCACCTTCGAAGCCAATTCTGGCCTGGCCTAGTCCAAACCGATCATTGTCCAATGCCTTCCCGATGCCTTCATTTGTCCCACCACCGAACGAATCCTCATTGCCCTCCGAAATGTTCCCTCTTGCTTTATAAATTGCAGCAGCAGCCGTAGAGCCATGGAATAGTGGTTTGTCATATAGGTTGTATGAGTCTTCGTCCGCAAAGTTGCCAGATAAAGATTCCTGGTTGAACAATCGGGAGTCCAGCATAGACTCCTTCGAAAGCGTAGGCTTTGCAAGCCCAAGAGCCACTTTCTCAGAAATATCACGATTTTGCTGTCGTGCCATTTGTTTGGCTCTTTGTTCTGTACCCATGTTGTTCATCCGCATCTCGCGCTCGCGCTCTCTTCGTTTCTCCTGCCTCATTTGATCCCGAATCTTACGTGCTTCTTCATCCTCCTCGCTTCCTTCAGATTCAGACCCACTGCCGCTGTCGCTTCCATAATCCGCCAATGTAGATTTCATGGCAGCTCGAGTCTGTGCCGTAGGTTTGGGTGCGACGCCACCGCGCTCTTCGCGAGCACGTTGTGCTAACATCCGTAGGTTTTCCTCTTTGGAGGCTTTCTCCTTTTGTGCTAGCTTCTGTTGCATGAGTGATCTTTGACGAACTTCTTCGCGCGCATGTCGATCAGCAACGAATAAGGCCTCTGAGAATTTAGCAAAATTGTCATTGATATGGATCTAAGAGTCATCAGTCAATGTTGCCCGTCATCATAGAGGGAAACATAAACTTACATCCTGAAGGCCCCTACCATCGGCTGCTAGCCGTTTATCGAGAGGGATAGTGAAACCCTTGTGATTCTTCCAATTCGAGATACAAGGAGGTATCATCCATTCCTTCTGCTCAGCAGCCGTTGCCTTTCTGGGCGGACTCCGTAACACAGGGGGAGGCGGACTTGGCGGGCCTCTAGGAATCTTTTTATGTTTGAACCGGGGAGGTTCCAAAGGGTCCTCAATCACTTCCGACATCTTGATGATTCTCTGCTGCAACCCAGCCTCCCCGTTCTGTTGCCCAGGTGTGTACCGAATAAAGGTGGTCTTCCCTTGACTGTCCGGAACGTTCTTGGGTTGAGCAGCCTTGATCTTGCCGTTTGTGAGTTTTTCGAGGGCAGCACGGGTTTTGTCGGCGGTGGCCTGCACTTCGTCTTCGGACGGTCGGTCCATATTGCGATCCGAATCGTCAAGATCTTTGCGGTGATGAAGGGGTACAAGGTCTTTAAATTGAGACTGGATGATTTTGTCGGGTCGCTGGCCTTGATGCGCAATGGCGTCGTAGCGGACGTTGCCTTCACTATCAACTTGAAGGGCGAGCGTATTGCCGGATGAACCCTGGAGTTACACTATTAAGTGCACGCATGATGAGAGTAGTACTTTCATACCTTTTTACGACCCATTTCCAGTGGGTACTGTGCGACATGGCATTCAGGATATGATCCTCCGTCACCTGTGAATAGATAGTTTTAATATTTAACAAGCAAAATGTTTCACATAAACTGACCAAAGTCATCAGGAGTACTTGGCCGCCATCCTTTTCTTTGGCCATACGGAGGTCTTGCTGGTCGTGAAATAAGGGTTTGTGAGAATTGTGCGGCGAGAACTGGTTCTTCGTCGTCCGAAAGTGCCGGAGCATGTATTGGTTGTGGAAGAAGGCTAACAAGAGTATAAGTACAGAGTAAGTACAGAACGTTATTGATATGATAGGAAACATACGCTGCTAGCACTGTCGCCATTTTTCAATACCTGAATGTTGGTCGGATAAAGGCAAAGGCTTGTTTGTGATTGTTTGTGGCACAAAAATGCAGCAATCTTGGATTCAGGAGTCCCCTCAGAAGGAACGATTGTCTTCCTTTGGTTTTGGTCTGCCTACGGGAGACTAAGTCCCCTCTAATGGACCATGGCTCTCAAAATCAGCCTTCGGCTAAACCTCCACCAGTCGGAACATCTATCCAGGCAGGGGCAGACGCGATTATGGCTCTAATAGAAGCAGAACGCGTGAACGCTACTGCACAGGCCAGAGATCAATGCCACAAACTCGAACGGATGTTCAACGTTTTTCGGCAGCAGTCCATGACCATCTATACGGCAAACCAGGCGCAACTCGCAGAAGCCCATCAGAATATCCAACATCTACAGCACCGTCTCAATCATTCCCAGCCAATAGAATCCAAACCCACCGAAAACGCATCTCAGCTAGCAGTTATACAACCCAGCACATCTCAGCACGATATAGAGGTTCTGCGTGCTGAAGTTCGTAGAACTACTGCGGAATCCCTGGACGCGCGAAAAGAAGAAGCGTTGGCCAAGGGGCAATTCGATGATTTGCAGACCGCTTTGCAGAGGGTTGGCATCGGTTTTTCTCGTGAAGAAAACTCACTTCGCTTTGAAGCTGGATGGGCAGTCGTCTTGGCGGAAATCGATGGCACTGAGCGGGGACCGATGAATCCAAATGAATTGCAACAGATGCTGGGAAATCTTACACGAAGGCTACAGAGTGATCGAGAGAAGATCAAACAGCTGGAACAGCGGCTTCTTTCTTCTGACAATGAACGAGAGCAGATGGCCAAAAATTATGAAACCACGATATCTTCGTTACGACAAGAGATTTCTGTGCTAGAGGATCTTGCTTCCTCCAGTTCATCTGGACAGCACATCGATGTTCAATCTCCACACCAGCTTCCTCCTCCACCCGTCAGTACCCAAGCTACTACTTCCCCATCTACCTCGCCCCAAGTCCAACATTCATCTCCTTTAGATCAATCCTTATGGAACCATCTAGGTAGAGCGCCGAGAGCATTCTCGTCTTCCTTTCCATGCTACTGATGGACATTCTTGGGACGTAGATGCACAAAGCAATTTCCTACAACTGGACGACATACTTCATGTGTCTGCAATGGCTGTTCGCCATGATCTCGACGATTCAGTGGCCAACGAACTGTTAGGTCCACTCACATACGACAATGGAGTGATCCCTCCCCCTCGAATTGATTTAAGATCAATGCAACCCGAAAGTCGACGCAAGTCTCACAAACTCACTCCAAGTGTAGGTCTGCTTGCAGATTTTTTGGCAAGTTGTTAACATGATCGTCTCGTTTTAAGCTGAGTGCATAGAACCGTGAACTTTGGCACCTAAATGCCCTCCTCTCTTCTTCACCTCAAGCGCTATGTGAGCTCTTTTTGGAGATTGACGCTACATGTTGCTCGAGATTTCCTAACAGGTCCACTGATTTGGCAATTGGCCAATTATGCCACTTGATGACCCTAACGTTCATCTGCTGCAGAAGTTTTCGGGTTCTCATTCCCGTCCATTTAGAAATTGTTATTTACATGCTCTGATACCAGTTGTGTAAAATATTTAATAACACTTACATACATAATAAACAAGAACACTTGAACCTCAAACGGAACTGACTGAGCTACCGGAGCTACCAGTATGCCTTGACCTCCACCAGGTCCAAGCACCTATGCCCAGGAAAAAATTGACAACACCAAATATACCTGAGCCGGCACCGAGCACAACGAGAATCCACCAACATATCCCGATGATACGATCTAGTGTGCGGCCTGCATAACGCTTGATGGTAGCCTGCGGATCAGGAGTTGGAGAATAATGCTTCGGGAGGCGGATGACCGGAGGCGTGGAAGATGTGAGTGTTGACTTCGATGGAGGCGGTAGAAGAAGCATGCAAACAATTGGTTTCTGCAAGTATATGTCAGCTACAGGCTTTGACAAGGACGAGTTGCATTCATACGTACGTGGTCGGACGTGGTATAAGAGGGGATTGAGGTATACAGGAGGTTCGTGATGTTGGATTTATCCAGAGCATCGGGGGAGTCTGTGTGCGTAGCATACAGGACCCTATCTGTCCATGACGGTGTCCGCTTCGTGCTGTGGTTTGAGGTTGTACTAGGCACCAGCCAGGAATAATCAGATCACATACCTATACTTATCCACCTCACCATGCAGATATTTATAGCTGCATTTGAACTTCCAAAACTCGCCTTCGCGCAGGCCTACGAAAACGGTTCCTTTGCGATGTTCGGCGAGCAACTGGTCAAATTCTTTCAACTCCTCTCGTGCATTCTCGTCATCTAAAGCTTGTTTTATGCCGTCAAGCGAAGAGAGCGGATGTGACGCGGGAATTTCAACGCGAAAGTTGAGGTCTCCTAAGAAGAATAGATGGGACGTCGAATAGATGGTAGTGGGTGTGTTCGAGTTAGGCGAAACGGGAGGAAACAAAAGAGTGCCGACAATATGCCTGTAGTCCGCTAGTCTATGTCCAAGCCTATCCTCGTACGCAGTGAGATGAGCACACACGAAGCTGACAGACACCGAATAAGCAAATAATGAGCTGGGAAATCAGAATACCTACGTAAAAGTCTCTCCTACATCGCCATCGTCCCCAGGAACTCGGAATCGAACACCAACAGCGCCTTTGTTCCCCATGTACGCTGGGCCTGTCCCCGTCCATTGTGTTTGAACATCACAAGCCGTACGAGCAACACCCTCGTCACGTCCGTACACCAACATCGCGACCCCGACATTGACAACCTTGGCAATTAAGGAATAGCGATCTTTATTGGGGCCATTGGCTTCTATTTGTGAGAGTATGAGGGCATTCCTGCTGTCCACCACCGACTTTGAAAAGCCAGAAACTTGATTATACTGCATTAGTTAGAGAAAATACGCCCGAAGGAGACTCTTACGGCCGAGGTACAAAGGGAGAAGTTCCTGGAAGCCGACTACGACGATATCTGGAGCCCTACGTTCGCGGGAGAGAAAACTGGAGACCTGGAACGTAGGGGAGAGCCAGTCAACAAGGTCCTGTGGAAGACCCAAAACTCCCTGAAGGTTTGTGTTGTAGGACGCGATTTGTACCAATAAATTGTCGGAAGTGGGTGCCATTTTCAAAGGCGGTCACCACGATGGTTTCAGCGGAAGCACCGAGTCCAAATGTCACACAGACAGCATGCGGACGGCAACAACATTTATGGAACATGAGGCGTGCAGTCTAAACACAAAAGGTGCAACACGCGTTACAGATGTGGCATACTAGTACACAACTTGAAGTAATCTCAAAAAATCAACTCCTTTGGTCCCCTCGAAATTCCCAAGTCCCTCAGTCTACCACTTGCAAGATCATATACCCAACCATGTACCCAGACATTTTTCTTCTCAGGATCGTCATTGGACCAAGCCTCAGTTATTGTCTGTATCTTACAAACGTGTTCCACCTGCCACTTGACATTTTCTTGGACAACGATAGGGAGCGCTTGTTCTCTGGGCATGTCGGAGAGCTGGAGAGATCCGACATGTTTTGTAAGGGGATCTAACCAGCGGTTCAGGGGGGCAGCAGGCGACAGCGATGGGATTGTAGTAATCGATCCGTCTGCGGCGACAGAGGCATTTTGCACAGCATTCAAGCAAGCAGCAGCTCCTCCGCATTCGCTGTGACCAACGACAACGACTGGATGAAACGGCGGCAAGAGAAAAGTTAGGACCAGGAGAGCATACAGTTCGAAGGATGTAAATACCGTGCCGAACGCCTAGGCTGCCAACCGCGTATGTAAGAACGGATAAAATGCTATCATCATCTAGATGCACTTGGCTAGCCGACGATACATGAACTTGAACATCACAAGATGCGAAGGGACACAACGTACTTGGCAATATTTCGATGTACGAAAATATCTCCTGGTCTGGCGCTCGTGATAAGAGATTCAGGTACTCTAGAGTCAGCGCACCCTATCCATAGAACCTGCCAGTGTATCAAAAACGGTGTCTAGGTATGAAAGAAGGAGCGCATACTTGAGGAGACTGACCCGTAGCTGACTTTTGAAGGAAACCAGGCTCAGCATGTTCAAACTGTTCAGCCCATTGTACGTTATTCGATAGCAGGCTATTTAGAGAAGCAGGCTGAGACGAGGACATGGGCTATACTTATGAAATTATCGGATCACTTTCGATTAATCAGTCACGAACGTGACGTGTTACATCTTATGTACTTACGTACAGTGCACTGTGGTCGACAAAGTCAAGCAGGGCTAGGGAAGCCAGTCATGCACATCACATTGATGTTCCCTGTTATAATAGCCTGAGATCGACTGAGGTCTAGACACAGATCAGACTTCTTTTCTCATGCTCGTTATCAATCAGTCCAGCGAAGCAGCCAGGTGGGGAGGTTTGTAGCTTGTCCAAAGCCTTACAGTTCGCGCTGAACGCCCTGGGCTCTGCGTGTTCGGCGCCACCTTGGATGATAAGAGAAGGGCATAGCACAAGGTTCACAAGCAAAGATAGCATGGCAGAGAAGACAAAGTAAAGTGGCGCCTAGTGCTTGCCATCCTTGCCAACTTGTCAGGAAACGTCAATAGCACTGAACAATGGGGAAATGCATTAGCAGATGTATGGATGAGAAGGATACAAGAACAAACGTGGCAAAAGGTGCTCCGAGCTGCTGGATATCAACATATTCACAGGTGCTTATGCGTTGAATAGATCCCAATAGTGGCATATGCATTATATCATACGAAACATACACGCGGTAGGCGAAGGAAGCATTGCATAAGATGTTGTGCCGTATGCATCCACCACAGAAGCATCAAGGCCTCCAATGTCAACCCGGCCCAGCATCATACTAATTCATCTGCCGAATGAGCTTGTTGATATTGCTTTCCCGGTCTCCGAAGTCACCACCCTGGATAAAGTGCTTGAACTTGCGTGTTCTCCAGCCACCTGTAGGGTTAGAGAGTTTGAAAGGCCACAGGAAATTCGATGCCTACAAAACAAGATGAGCCAGTTTGCAAAAATATCTAGTCCTCAAAACGACATACCTGCTTGAAGTTGGGGCCAGCAGTGATAATCTCGTGGACAAGATCCTCCACCGAGAGAATGTCGTATTTGCCAAGGGTCTCTTCAATCACAGCATTGTTGGTGAGAGGGATCCGCTGCTTGTTGACCTTGCCGTATCCACGCTTGTAGATAAGCTCGCGAACGGACTTCAAATTGGGCTCCCTAGTTGCGTCGATGAGTCACTTCGATATCTTGAGAAAAAAAGGAATTGGGCCTCACCCGTATGCAATGTAGGGTTCAACGAGACGGAGCATTTGTTGCGTAGGCCCTGTCGCCTTAACAAATACGCCATTGTTGATTTGGAGAAGTCGGAGGAGTTGAAGGATCTTTCGGGGTTTGGGGGAGATTTCGTTGATACTATGAAAGGTGAGCGAATTATTCCCAATTACATGAAAAGATACGCACCCCCGGATACGAATTACAAAATACACCTTTGGTTGGCCGGGAACATAGAAATCACCCGCCGACCGTGCAGCCCGCTTCAAACGAATTTCCTCCTTCTCTTTTGTCAGGTATTCCTTCACGTACGATTCAGCGCGCTTAAAGATGACTTTTCGTTTTGCTTTTGATGCCTAACAAATGAAACATGTTAGTCCAAGCCCGGCTTCAGTTCTCGAGGTGAAGAAACAAAAAGTTCAGTCCCGAAAGATGGTTAATTGAAGGCAACACGGCAGAAGTGAAATCCCGCTAGCCATTCTTCGAATATATCGTATACATCATAGAAAGAAAATGTTGTAGTGTCCACAACTGACCTTGCGAGCGACAGTGGCGGCAGCGAGGCGTTCTTCCCGGGCCTTTTCATTTTGTTTCCGTTTCTTGAGGAGAGTCTCCGGGACTTCAATTGCCTGTTTAAATTGATTCAGCAAGAAAGCAGGGTGGAGAATTTTTAGACCAACCGAAGCACTCGGGACACTAAGGGAAGAGGCGATACATTATTAGCCTGACGAATGATTCTGAGCATACAGACAACGTACGTGGTAGGGGCCATGGGGATCTTGACGGTCGAATTGTTCAGGACTCGCAACTTATTCGTGGTGGCTTCGACTGTATAGTCTGACTAATTCATTCCCACACTACAACATTGTGCTCTATTTTTTAGCTCTACGTATATTTTTTGTCGATGTGAATGTCAATGAGAACTTGAGACAACCTTCACAATGTACCCTCCTTGATAACTGCTTAACGAAACATTGCTTTTGTATGAACATGGGGATACAATATTGATGCCATTCAGAGGCAACGCCTACACGGTAGTATGTAAGTACGCTAGATGACTGATAACATCCACGAAGGTATGACTGCCGTGGACAATCAACCTAAAGTGTACCATCAATCTGAGGCAACTGAGATGAAGGATCACCGGAGGACTGGACAATCGAACATGTGAGTGCCTGAGGTGGTTGAAATCAAAGCAGGAAGTGATCATGATGATTATTATGTTTAGGGCAGGTTACTATTAATATGAGGGCGTCAATGCGGTTAACCACAACCATTCATGATCATCGATTAACCATTTCGGTCTTACGAGGTAGAGCCATGGCCATTACATTAGTGTGACGCCCCCATTTTTGCTCTGTCTGCTAGTCAGGTAAACCAGCCTAAACTTATCTCTTAATGACAGCAGTTCCGACACACATCTAGATGGCACACAGCTTTACGATAATGAACAGTTTCCGGGAACAGGTATCAGATTCGGGAAGTCTCACCCCGACCTACATGCCGTAACTGAGTTAAAGAAACCAGAGCCTTGGCAAGCAGTGAAGGGATTACTGAATTTCTCCCGAAATTAGGTGTGGATAACGTTGAGCTATTCCTGATCCACAACTCATTTTGGTCTGGAGGGACATAGTGGAAGTGCACGAGGGCTTGACGAAATCTATTGGGGGTCTCGAATTGCAATGAGGATGATGGCCACACAAATGATGCAGGCAAGCATTCAATTCGAGACATCTTTCCGTGCGTAACAGGATACTCAGGTTTTGCTCAACTGGGACCTGACGTGCGGAGAAAACAAGTTCGCTGAAAAGCAAGCGCAATCGAGAGAGGATAGGTCAGTGGCATTGGGTACGTCGGTTGTCTGATTACTCACCATATTGTACATGGCATCGCAGCGAGAATTCTTGAGCTTGGGTAGGATTACAAGGACTTTCCGCCTAACTTGCATTACCCTCATGCGGTGAAGTACCTTAATGAATGGTATACCTGCCCCAGTGCCCCTGAACTGATGATTTTAATTTGGGCCTATACAATGCGAGGCTTATAACTAATCTTCAGGAGATCAAACATAAATAAGAGAGGCTAGGTCTTGAAAATATGATCACCACCTGTGTGGAAGAGTTTGTTTTTCTGTGGGCCAAATATCTTGAACAGTTTCCAGATCCAGACGAGGAAAAGTATTTCATGCTGAATTCCCTTGATGCTATAAAACCGCCCGCCAACCTCGCCATAGTAACTGAAGATGACTATCAAATCAAAGTCACTCCAGAAAGATTTGCGTCTTCTCATCCCAAAGCTTTGGCGGACATAGCAGAATACAAAAAGGAGGCGTTAGACGTCATAGCGCTTCTTGGACTTTAGAATTTCTGGCGTTCCTTAACTATGACCATATACGCGGCGCTTGGAGTTGAGATTGTCTTGTACACCATCCACAGATACCCTTGGCGGTCTAGGCCGTGTTGAGCGCTCTATCTTTCCCAGAAAATCCGTCATTGATGCGCTCGTACAAATGAGTGAACGTTTCAACTTGAAGTTTCGTTGTGAAGACCCCCAGTATCAAAATCAAGTAACTAGCATTGGTGCGTTGAAACAGGTGTTTGTGAGAAGACTAAATACCAGGTTCGACATATATATGGTACGACAAGATGTTTCCGTTAATTATAACGCAACTGTAGAGGCTCAACGCTGGAAGTTGAGGCTGTGACATACTTTCACATGACAGGAATGCGAACGCCATTGAAATGCAACGAAGTAGCTTACTACCACACGAATGTCAAGTATGTCTATCGATGGTCGATCACCATGACCTCAACAGACATCACATTACTGACGAAGATGTAAGATGGATGATGACTTTCATCTATTTGAAGGAGACTGAGGCCTGGGGATTCGAACATTAAAATCGTGTATAACTACAACTGTACTTGCTAGAAAATCAGGCTTTGCTGATGCCCATATTCTATAGTAGAAAGGAAAAGTTCACATTGAAGTATGAGTATATGTACTAGTTTCCTGCCACATGCATCCACGTGGGCTCAAACATGGTCATTGCCTGGTTGCCCATGGTCAATGAAGATAATATGTACTAGGATCTAGTCAAAGTGCATCTCAAACCTGCGCCATCGTTTCAGGACTAGAGTCACTTTACCATCGGGGCTGCCAAGTTTTCAGCTAACGTTGGTGCCTCAGCTCGAATCGACATCGGATCACAAAATTGATATCAGGAGGTGCCTTTACCTCCAGTAAGCAGCGGAAGACTCGTCAGACTCAGTGGTCGCCCGATGTCACAATACCTCACAAACGCATCACCTGCGAAGATCCTTACGTCCTCACCATAGGCTATGGTTTACAATTTGATACCCGTCTAACTACTACGTCCCTGAAGATTACTATGTTACTATATTGATATCCACCTACGCTACATAAGTAGCTAAGAACCTGACACGGCTCAGGAGATCTGTGGATTACTGCCTTCCATAGTTTTTCGACAAACGCCCGAATTCTGACTTTGTACAGTGCACAGGGCAACGGCGTTTGAGCTTAACCTCGCTTACATAACTTATTTGATGTACCTGATGACACTGACAGATGGCAGGCTGTGCGTGATATGAGAAAAGGTAATTCAGGGACACGCCTGTGTGGAAACTTAAAGGCCACCTTTTGGGCGTTCCCGTTCTTGTCACTTCCCCCCCTACCCGTGACTGAAGCCTGGATATCGATGGTTGGAATACGTTCGTTTGGATTCGCTGTGGCTGTCACCACATATGCAGCCGCCCAGTCAACCCTGCCAATAGCAACGTGCACAAATTCCACCTACCAATGGGTACATTCCATTATTTAACTTCATGGTTACTTGATCCTCATGAAAAATTTTGAAGTCTTTTAACTCGCTCGGTCAGAGTCCTTGTGTAATGACGGCCTGGTTAGGAGGGGTGTGTAATGCAGGCAGTGAGTAGATGTAGTGCAGAAGTCGATGCTGGTCTAATAATCGCGCAAGCATTCAACGTGCCTCCCTTGCAGTCTGGCCTTGTCTACCTTGGCCCCAGTCCAGGAGCCGCCAATGGGTGTAGATGCAGCTCCGTCTTTTATTCGTTGATAAGTGCATGTGCGCTTTGTCAATCTGATCAATATCTGAAGTACGTTCACTTACCAGTACTAAACCGACCATTCAACCATTGTTTCCAGATGGTCAGCCTACAACGTGAACTGTACCGTCCCGTACGTAGGAGTGTACGTCGCTTCTCTATGGGCTTCCTTCCATCAACTTAGAGTTTTTCAGCTTCCCCTTTGACATCCCTGCTGGCACGAAAGTGCCTCATTGGGCGTATCTCGACGTAGTGGTAAGCTTGAACTGCAATTTCGTTTGCCTTTCCTTAAGATAGAATAGGCAAGCGACCAATTCCTCCCCCTCGCTGCACAAGCAGTTGCTGGTACGTGATTCTATATTCTCTTGATTTGGTTTCAACATCAGTCATAGGTGGCCCCGAGTCGACCAATGTTCCTCAGTCTACTACTACTACTACCTCCAGCGCTACTGGAAGTGCTTCCAACAGTCCAGCCCCTACCTCGACACCAACGAGCTCGGGCTCCAGCTCGAGCTCATCGAATGCAGGAGCAATTGCAGGTGGCGTAGTTGGAGGCGTCGTTGGTCTTGCTTTGCTTGCAGCGCTTGTCTTCTGGTGGACACGTCGGCGTCGTGCTCAACCGGCACAGTCGGCTCTGGTAGATCCCATGACTACGTCTCCAGCATCTCCAGCCGCTATCAGCTTCAATCAGACTGTACCTCTGGTAGGAGCGCCGTCACCCAAACTCTATGTAAGGCCATCGCTGTCTCCTCTGTCCATTCTAATCCTCGTTTACCCAGGACCCTTCCGATCCGAGCACATTCCCTTCCTCGCCAGCGACTTCTGGCACTTATACCATGCAGGAGTATCAGCCCTATTCGCAGTCCACCTACTCAAATCCAAACCAGACACCAGGAACTTTATACCCTAATGCTAATCAGGGGCCCCGTTATACTGGTGTGCCCGAACTTTGAACTCCCTCGAGTTGGCTGGATAGCCATTTAATTCCCATAGCGAAAATATGAGACGGGTTACATCTTGGTTGTTTATGTAGATCACCGGACTTCCTCTTAACCCATCCTTCCTGTTAATATTGGCATGACTTAGTACTCAGTTATTTTCTCAGCGGAACAATTCAAGTGAACAATCAGTCATTATCTCAGTCATGTGTGACCTTGCTAGCGCTCCTAGTTTCGAAATGTGCAATGCAGCTAACTGTTCAGTTGTCACTAAGTATTGATAGGTCCCAATCATTTTTGTCGCCCATCTTGGGTTTACATAGTTGCATACCATTAATTCATCAACGCTCATGTGCCAAACACGTAACTTACATGACATGTAGACAGTAGTATTGCATCAGTCCATCTGTCATACATGTCATGATTAGCGCAGTGTACGAACCTTTTTAGGCAACACTTCCTCTCTGATCACTCTCTTCTGCCCTGGTAGTGCCATGGTGGAGCCTACATCTCCCTAGCTGGTAGTAGCCTAGTGCGGTGACGCAGACTTACACTCAGAAAATCCACCGCTCCATAATAGGCACAGCAGATCTGGCAGGAACTAATACTGATTGAAAGCCGCAATTTTGGTCAGCCGGTTTGTTCTCGGACTTCATGCACTTGCCAATTGGGAACGTGGTAGGCAGCTTAAGGGAGTTTCAGAGCTTCTGCGAGCCATCAACCATGTTCTGGGGTATAGTATTCGCCTTTCTTGTGTTCTCCGCTAGCACTGTTGCTCAGTCCTCAAACGTCAACCAGTGCGTATTTGAATATCAATGGGTCTGTAAACATCCCTTCAAGGAAGGCGCCTGTTGTTCTGACCTCGCAATCAGGCGTTTAACTCTCTCAGGCAGACTCCTTGCCTGGTGGCAGCTCAGCTCGATAGTCTTTGTTCTGGACGTATGTGCTTTGGATTTGCGAAGTTTGTCGAGCACTATCTTACTTCTCTGCCTCGATTCTAGCTGTCCAGGTTAACGCCATTCCGGTTGGGAACCATTACCTAGGCCCTACTTTTGCTGCAGCAACCCCTTGCGCATGTAGCACGGTTACATATTCGCTTATCAGTGCTTGCGCTGGCTGCCAAAATCGCACCTTCACAAATTGGGGAAATTGGAGCGTTAATTGTCCGTATGTAGAAATTACGACGTATGTCAAAATGGCTTCTCGAAATCATGGATGCTTACTGATTAAGGTAGATTCCCCAAACCCATACCACCAGCTGATGATGTGCCCTCTTGGGCCTATCTCAACGTCACCCTTGTACGTATTTCATGCTCCATGACCATTCTACTTCTGTTCATCGCTGGAATTCATCAGAGCGACGTCTTCGATCCCGTGGCAGCACAAGCGAGTTAGAGCCAGCACTCTCCTTCTCCGATGACTCATCCGTCTGATTCATGTTGCCGATTTTCAGATATAACACACACCCTTGCTACGTCTACTACCGCACAACCCAGCAGCAGTGCAAGTAGCTCTGTTGACCAACATCCGCCAAGTAGTCTAGCGAGTACTTCGAGCCATTCCAACGCTGGGGCCATTGCGGGCGGAGTCGTTGGAGGAATTGTCTTCCTTGCTGCTGTGGCACTTGGTGCTGTTTGGTTCTTGTTGCGCCGTCGCGGATGGAGGAACCGTGTGATCAACCGCAAACCTGTAAATCTTGACGAGGACGAGCCTCGCGTGCTTCCTCCACCGACCGAAGGATACACCAGTGACCGCACAGTGACAAGTCCCATGTCATCTGCTCGGACACCATACGTTCACGTAAGGCCGCTCATATTTTGTCGTTTACGTGACGATTCACAAGCATGATACAGTCTCAAGAGACATCAGAAGTAGGTTCCATTGTCACTTCTGCCGTGTATACGACATTCGGGGGCCGACATTCGACGGATAGCCTTCCATATAACCAGTCACAAGCACCGCGCGGTTACTCTGGGGCTGCAGAGATTTAATTAGACGCTTCTTTTCCCATTCAAGCGTTTTTTAGGAGTTTCACTCCGTAACACTATCATCTGATCAGCATATGACAGAGTACAGTCCGGAAAATTTCTTCTCCTGTTTGGAATCTGTCTGGCCAGCTGACGAACGCATGTCCAGAGATCATATGGCTCTTCGAGTCTTCTAATGTATCATCAAGCAGTTATCTATAAACATGTGTAGCGGAACGTGGATGCTCATGTGTCCATCTTTCGGTTCTTTCGACCCTTATGAGCTTGAGCCTGACTGTTAGAATGTAGGTCCTGTAAGCAGACGAGAAAACCAGCCTTTTGACCGTATATGTGACATTGGACTCGGAAACGTTGAAGCCAGAACTGTAGTACAGGGTTTTGATGTGACCAATATTTCTTACCATCACGCCAAGTGCTGACGACCAAGAAATAATGCGAATTTATGATTATCCGCACCTTAAACAGCGTCGCAATACGCGTTTTGTCCACGTGATGAAACGCGCAGGTTTGTGACCAGTGCTAGGAAGAATCACGGTGTTTACCGTTCTCTCTTGCTTTATGACAACGTCCGGAGCAACCACATTCCCTCAGTCTCTCCTGGCGCTTCCTCCATATGCTACCACTTCGCCCTCTCGTCTTCAAGCTCTTTATTCCGATATTTCACGCCAGAAATATTCGAATCCCACATCTTACCACGCCAACATCGAGTGGTGGCGTAAAGCACTTCAGTTGTTCGTCGGTTCTGGTCTTCAACGAGACTCTGGAAGCAGGCTTGTCCTTGCCGCTGGAAGGAACTTGACTGAGCAATTCAGACTGGAGCGTGTGGGAAAACCACTCGCGTTGGGTGCCGTCGTCGTACGTTTTGGATCTAAGGATCATATGTTGAGGAGAAAGCTGATCGAACCTTTCCCGTCCTAGCAAGACAGAACTGCGGGCTAATAATTGTTTTATTCTTCAGTCAGAATTTTTGACCGCGAAAGACTCTATTTACAACCCTGGTTGGCTTCCTGGTCGGATAGCCGCCCTTGTCATTGGGAAACCGCTCTGGTGGTCACTCGAACAGCTCGGTATCGTGGGGGACGAAGGTCTCCTTGGGAGTTCGAACTCGGGCAGCCATAAAGACACAGGCTGGTGGGGTGATTATGTGGTCGTTTCGCTACTAGAACGAGCAGCCGATGAAGTCCTGCAAATACAGCGAGAGAAGGTTGGCGGAGCTAGTGATAAGTTGTATACCTTCGAAGGCTTCAGAAAAGTGTTCGGGTCTGTCTTGGCTACGGACACAACGCTTACAGAAGGAGATGCCAAAGTTATATTGAAGTTTCTTGAACGGGACCGGAATGCGATTGTCTTTGATGGGAAGGTGTGCTCGACAATGTGTTCTGTCTTTCTCGATTTATCATTACTGCAATTAGGTTGTCAAATTTATTGTGGACGAGATATGTACTCCACACGAGATAAGCCCTATTGATCGAGGGATTCTGGAGCTCAAGAGTGGGGTAGAAAATCTACAAGCACAAGTGAATGGTTTACAACATAAGATCGATGAGTTCAGTCCAATTCCTCGTACTCATTTTCGAGGCGAAGCTGACACCTCATCCAGATACACACAGAAAGCGAGCGCCGCTCTTCGCCACAAGCACAAGGCTGTGGCGTTGAGTTATGTTCGATCACGGAAACAGCTAGAAGAACTGCTAACAAAGCGGTTAGGGTCCTTACATACGTTAGAATCCACTTTCATTCACGTCGAGGCGGCAGCTGGCGACATCGAGGTAGGTCTCTCCATGTTTGTTCAATTCGTATCTCAACGTAATGGTTCTAGATCATGAAATCATACGAGTCCTCGACAGTGACTCTCCGCGCGATCCTAGCACATCCGTCGTTACAACGGGAATCCATTGAGGCAACAATGGATGCGCTCGCGGAGGTCAATGCGGATGCCAAGGAGGTCGACGAAGCTGTGAAGATTGGAGCGGAAATTGCCATCGGTGTTGAGGATATGATAGACGACAGGGTTTTAGAAGAAGAGTTGCGAGGGTTAGTCGAGGAGGCCGAAAGAGAAAAGGTGGATGCACATAACGAAGGAGAAAGCGCGGTGATCAAGGCGAGGCTGGAGAAACCGAAAGTACAGGTACCGAGCGATCTTCCCAAGATCAGAGAGGAGGGCAAGGTACAGGTCGGCATTTCTGCATCTTGATATCTGGCGGGCCATGTTGGACTCGAACCGTATTAGCGTACTAATCTTTGGTAGATTCCTTAACTTGGATGGATTCCGAATCAGCTTCTACTCCACGCATCGTTGGCGAGTGACTTCGATTTTCCGAACTCAACCTTCATCATGAATCAATCACTTGCCTGAAAAGATGATATAGCGCAACGTGCCGCTCCAATCCGCTAATCGTTCGCCAAGCGCGGACTTCCCAACGCTGAAGATTGATTCTCATTCAAGAAGATGTCCTTGTGCAGCATGGCTGTAAGTGTCATCGGGCCGGTCGAGCGGCGACCATTGTGTTGGTCGAACGACTGTTTCTAAACTCAGGCTGGAAACTGCAAGGTCTCCCATTCATCCACAGAACCAGACACGATCGAGTGGTGCAGCCTCGCGTCGCGTCATTTGTCCAAACTATTTCGGACATTCAACTCATTCCAGTTTCTATAAAGTCTGCCAGCTGGAAAGTACTGATGACCATCTCACCACCCAAACAATAGCTTTATCCGTCCCTAGCCTTCTAACATCACTCAATCATCATGTCCGACACCGGCCGCCAATCTCTCACCGACAAAGTAGGGGCTGCCGTGAAGGTTCGTGAACTCGATCCATATCAAATTGTGGGCTGACGTTGCCTTTCTTCAAGCCTGACTCCCAGAAGTCCACCACCGAACAGGCTGGTGACTACGTCAAGGGCAAGATGGACTCGGCCGCTTCAGCAATGCAGCCCAACGTGAGTTTACATTTGGGCCAATACCCCCGCGCCGTTCCTTACCCCCGTCTATGACAGAACGAGAAGTCGACGTCCCAGAAGGCAGGAGACTCTCTTAGTACCAGCAACTCTAACCAGAATAATGTACGTCCATTTTGCTGCGTGGTGTAGTGCTGATTGAACGGTTGCTTTAGGACTCGTTGCTCAACAAGGCGAAGAATGCGATGGGCATGGGTGATAACAACGGCGTTTGAGCTGCCGTGGTTTCTTGATGCCTCTGTACAATATTATTTGGGTCTTTTGAACGTTACAGTAACAGAATTCCGAAAGAATGTGAATCATATGCCCTTTTGTTTCTCGTCGCTACCCGTGTTCCTACTACCTGTTTTCGTACTCCAAGCCTAAATACAGAGAGAACGTCGGCTGCACACGTTCTCCCAGTCACTTACCACTTTGGCATGAAAGATGAACTTTTCATTTGAATCTCCGAGTTTATAACGGGCACCAGCACACCAAGCCATGAGTCACAAGTCTGTCGCGGGTCCGTTTCTGACCTTTTAAGACCATACAACTGCCATGACTACTAAGAAACACTACGCTCCGAGTTTCGTCCTGACATGCCACCGAACGACAGAAAGAAGCGAACAGAGGGAATTGTTGTATCGGCCCAGCAAAGCCGCTTTCATGTCGATGCCTCCGATGCCCCCACTTCCAAGGAGGTAGTAATTTGGCTGATCAAGATTTTCCTAGCCACTCACATTGACATTCCTTAGGTTGACATCAAAGACCTGACTCTCACCATCGGCGGGCGAGACCTGCTCACTCATGCGAATCTCACCCTCCTCGAGAACAAGCACTATGTCCTCCTTGGTCGCAATGGGACAGGGAAATCGACCCTCCTCCGCGCACTCGCCGAAGGCCGTATTCCCGGGGTTCCATGGAATCTGCACATACTCCTACTTGGCCAAACAGATTCCGTGAACTGCGATCCGGCACTCGATGACGGGTTGGCCACATTGAGTTTCAAGGATGGCACTGTGCTCGACCATGTAATGCGAAGCGACGCAACCCGAGAGAGGGCACTTCTGGAAACCAAGTGTGCGGCTCTGAATCTTCCTCTCTTACTAACCCTTGTTCCTAACATATTATCAACATAGATCTCTCTGAAGCCTTAGACAATGTTAAAGATCCCATGGCTGTTGTGCGAGCTATTCGTAAACTTAACCACGAACGGCTACTAAGGAAACACGACGAAATGGCCAAAATCGCTGCTAGGCGAAGTGGTGCACGGGGTGCAAAGGCTCGGAAGGAGCTTATCGCAGCTGAAGAGAACGTTGCAGCCTCAGAACTGCAGCTCCATCAACTAGCCAGCGAGATCGACCCAGTCATTGTACAGGCCGAGACGCATGCAGCGGTGGATACGCTTGCTGATATCCAGTCCTTACTCGAAGCTATGGATTCCGCAGGGGCGGAAGCACGGGCTCGAACCGTGCTTCTAGGTCTCGGTTTCTCGATAGAAGCCATTGCACGACCATTTACAGCATTGTCAGGTGGCTGGCGTACGCGATGCTCTTTGGCATGCGCTCTGTTTCAGAAGGTTGATATCCTCCTCTTGGATGAGTGCACCAACTTTCTGGATTTACCCGCCATCGTTTGGCTACAAGGTTATGTTCGATCCCTCGCTGACACTACTGTGGTCGTTATGTAAGGAGCTCCCGGCTATTCCGACCTTTGTATCACTTACTATGCCATGGTTTCTACAGTACGCACGATCGCGATTTCGCCGATGCAGTCGCTGAAGAGCTGCTCGTGCTTCGTGAACAAGGACTAGAGTACTTCAAAGGCAACCTTTCCGAATACGAACGCGAGCGACACTCCAGAACCAAGTACCTCACCCGCATGCAAGCCGCTCAAGACAAGAAGACTAAACACATGGAATCATCAATTGCTCACGCCCTCACTGCCGCTAAACGAACTGGAGATGACAAGAAGCTTAAGCAAGTTGCCTCTCGCCGTAAAAAGATCGAAGAACGCTCTGGGCTTGAAGTTGGGTTGAAAGGCGGACGCTTCAAGCTCAACAGGGATTTGATGGGTTACCATAACACCATGCGTGATGCAATCGATATACCCACTATGGACCCGTTGGTCAAAATTGCCTTCCCGTGTGAGCCTCCAGACCTTAGGTTTCCCGGGGCATTGGTTTCCTTGGAGAAGGCAACTTTCCGCTATCCGGGTGCCAAACTTCCAACATTAAAGGAGGTGGATCTTGTTATCCACCCAGGGGAGAGGGTTGGAATTGTAGGGCTCAACGGAAGCGGAAAGTCGACGCTGGTGGGTTTGGTCGTGGGGACTGATGGAGGGACTATTGGGTTGCGACCAACGACTGGAAATGTTACGCGACATGCACGTGTGAAAATCCAGTGTTTTTCACAACATGTGGTTGAGGCCTTAGAGCAGAAAGGTGCAGCCAACAGGGAGCTCACTGCATTGCAAGAAATGCTGGAGATCACTGCGGGAACAATGACTCAACAGGAAGTAAGGGGTTTGTTGGGAAGTTTAGGATTGCATGGGAAGGTCGCCAGCGACGTTCCAATTGCTGGATTATCTGGAGGGCAAAAGGTATCTAGGAAATTAAGATATTGCATCGGTATGCTAACTATGAGGAGAATAGGTTCGACTAGCACTTGCCAAACTAGTATATTCACCCCCACAGCTCTTGGTACTGGATGAATTGACAATACATCTGGACTCGGACACGGTCTTAGCATTGGTGGAGGCGCTAAAGCAGTTTCAGGGGGCATTGTTACTCGTCACTCACGACAGGTATCCTGTGTATTCATTGTCTAGTCAATTACTTACCATGTGCAAGGTTCTTTATGAGGTGTGTGGTAGAAGGGCAGTCACCTCACGAGATGAAAGGTGAGAGTGACGATGAGGAAGAGGAAGCCGAAGAGGAGAAAGAGTGGCAGGCAAAACCGGGTGTTGTTTACCGACTAGTAAAGGGACAATTGAAGGTACTTGATGGAGGAATGGAGGAATACGAAGCAATTGCTGAAAAGGCTACGGGTAAGTTGTTGAAGATGTGATATGGCCTGTTATGGATTAGTATACGAATGTTGACTTGCTACTGTACACCTTACTATGGCACCTATTCGTCTCCGTCATCCCAAGGGGGTTACCACCATTCAAGTCTCCTTTGACCGCGACGATTTCACTGTTCAAGATCTACAACAGGAAATATACGCTGCTTCAGACATTTTTCCTTCTCGCCAAAGTCGTGTGTAGCTTCCCCCAACACTCCTCCTCTCCCTTACCCTTCCGAGCTGCAGTGAAAGCCGGATATCCTCCCAAGGGGCTCACCGTTGTCCCAGAACTTCCGTTGTCCAGTCTCGGCCTCAAACCTGGGGAACAGTTAATTGTCAGCGAGCTTCTCGGCGCACCCACGACACCCTCACCAGGTAACACGGTAACACGTTCGTCTCCACCATCTAGAAGATCCAATGGTGATCTCCCTGCGCGGACCACCCCTGTACATACACATTCCATGCCTACATTCGAGCCTCCAACATCAGCTCCTCCCAGTCCAGACTACGTGAATACAGATGGGGGAGTACTAATCCATAGAGTCTGTTCGACGCGTCTCGCCGTGATCGGTCGCCAGCTTAACTCCTGTCATTTAGGTAGTTCCCGACGACAATTCATGTCTCTTTTCAGCAGTCGCTTTGATATTCAAGCAAGATATCTCCAAAGCGCCTGACATGCGTCAAAGTTCGTACCCCTGTCCCCGCTCGTAGTGCTCTAAATATTGTACCTCAGTTGTCGTCCAAGGCATTCGCAACGACCCAGAAACGTACACTGAAGCCATCTTAGGGTACGCTCTTCTCCACTTGATCCAGCTCCAACACACTCAGTCCCGCAGGATGCCTCCATCTCAGTACACCGCGAAAATGTTGAACCCTTCCGCATGGGGTGGTGCAATCGAGCTCGGTATCCTTGCCTCGCACTTCCAGACTGAGATTGCCAGCATCGACGTAGAAACTGGCCGTATAGATCATTTCTCTCCCCCTCACGACGCCGGAGGCATGCGGTGTATACTGATGTATTCAGGCATTCACTACGATGCAGCAACATTGGCACCGACGTCAGATGCCCCGAGTGAGTGGCATCAGACAATCTTTCCGATGGTAGGCTTTTGACTCGTTAACCTGATGTCGTTTCGTTACTGACGGATATACTACTAGTTGTCGGGTGATGACGCTATACTTATCGCTGCCAAGAAATTGGCAGACATCTTACGAGGAAAGAAGGCGTATACGAATACCTCGACATTTGATTTGAAATGCGAGGTACATGGCATTGCTTCCCCTGAC
>QLOJ01000657.1:0-17995 GCA_003313625.1 Tricholoma saponaceum
CTACAATAGATCGCAGCAAAGTGAGTGCGGTAGTGAAAGTCAAGCCAAAAACCGTGCGTTTATCCACATAGCACCCCATGCTATCTTTGCTATGCTGTGCGTTTGCAGCTATACTGTTTTTGTTGGCGTTATACCGCAAGAAATCAGCCAATCGCAGCTCTTTCCCAACTTTTCACTGCAGATGCCATGAAACAGCAAAGGGTCGTGCATGTTATCATGATCGACACACGACCTGCTTCATTGTCACGATGCTCGAAGGGAATATTGGAACTTCCGTTCAAAAGGGACGAGTATTTGAGGGTTCCTGACAAACTCGGTGGTGGTATATATGTTTCCAATCTTGTAAGTTATGCATGATTTAATTCCTCCTCTCATCTCAGCATCTGTGCGGCTCGAAATAAGACGTGCAAAGGGCCGGATCAGGGAGACGAGAGTACAAGATCCAAAAGATCCTTCAGCCCAACTTTATACCACTGACGCCGATTTTATCGATGAGCCAGAGACCAAAGCCCCTTGGGTTACTTTTGAGTTTAACCTTCAGGACCCGTCAACAGATCCTCTAGATATCGTCGAGGGACCGTCGTCCCCACTCAACTCGGAGTCAAGCAGATCCGTACAATTACTACATGACTGCGAGTCCGAAGGTCCAGGTACAAAGCCCTGCGTTCATAATTTTTCTTTCATAATGTGATCTTATAAAGATCACGAAGAGGATGTTATCGCTCTACCAAGACGATCATCGAGAAAACAAGCGTGCCGATCCAACAGGAATCCTCCTCAGCCCCATCACAGTCCGGAACCCTTGTCCCTTCAGTCTGGGACTTCGAAAAGAACTACGGCAAGTCCTTTATGCAAACTACAAATATACTCTTGCATAAGATAGTTCTCCTAGACACAATCATCTGGAGCTCGTGCCAAGCGACCACGACATTCTAGTCCTCCAGCCGATGGATTAGACATCGAAGTGAGCATATACTAGTATAAAGGCTTGTAATAATTATGCTTTCCAGGCAGAATTTAGGGCAGTAAATGAAGAGAATCAGATGCTCAAGGAGACCTTGAAGCCAAAGCTCCAGGTGCAAACTCAGAAAATGCCTGGACCTATTGATATGAATGATTACATTATTTGCCAGGCTTTGCAGGAAGAGAACGAGAGACTTCGCAGACTGTTGAATAAAGCACAATCCCCCTCGTCGTCGCTAGGCAACGTAGAGCCGACAGTGTTGCTTAATAGGACTATGGGACTCAAAGAAGCTTTAGATATTGAGGTCTGTTGTGTATATCACGGCCAGTCATTGCTGTAACTTAAATTTCCTAGGCACGATTAGGGGAAGCGGATCAGGAGAACAAAGAGCTCAAGGAGGCCTTGTATTCAATGCTCGAAGTAAGTCTTCGATAGTATGACATTCACTGAGGCATAGACATTGTTTCGCAGGACTTGAAGAAAGAGAACGATAGGCTTCGCAATCTTTGCACAAAGTACAACCTTTCTACACCTTCTAACTGAGTTGACAATTCTCGCAAATTCAAGAACTGTCCATCTCAACCGTATGTTCCGCGTATCTGTCAATACACTTTCGAACTGCCTAACGCGATACATCCAGACAATTTTTTTGTAACTTGCTGCCATAACCCCAGGGGTAAACGGTCAAAGAAACCGACTCACACTTACGTTACCATTAAACAATTTGCACTGACGGATATTTGCACGGGTTTGAGATGAAAGGACTTCGGTTTGAGATGAACTCAAAGTTGAATGCGCGTAGATTCGAGCGCAAGCTACTCATTTGTGGTTCTACTTGTGGAGCGTTGTGGGTTATCGAAAACTCCACGTCTGACTCGGACTCCCGAGTCATAATTCAGACTTCACGCGTTCACCTCGGCATTTTCCTCTTAGAATCTCTTCTCGTAAGTGTGTCACTCTGAAGGCTGATGAATTTTGGCCCTGGCGGATATACTGTTAGTGCGTAGGCGCAGAAAACTAACCGTAAGTTGCGGATGGGCCCCGGCCGTTACAGCTGTTTCCAAAACAATATAGGGTTATAGTTCTGATCCCGGGAAGGCTTTTCGACAAAAATCATGGTGCCGCTTACCGTCGGACTTCTCCTGTTCAGATGTCTGAAAAAGGGTACGAGATCATCAGAATTAACAACCCCCAATGTGTGTAATTTTTCACGAGGGGCCTATCCTTTTGGTAACCGTAACCGGGAATGACCGAACACGAAGGGCAAAACCCGAGCCTCCGATATTCAAGGACTTTTAATTTCCCCACTCTCCATCCCAGATCTTCCAGTGGTAAAGGTGCGGATTTGTCTGACTGAGTCTGGGATTATCACGGCGTTAAAACTGAGCGTCATTGGTAATAATCAAGAACAAGTCATTGTACCATAGGTAGTACAAGGAATTCTTAAGTAGGTAATCAGCATGTAAGTAAAAAGGCCCGTGCATAAACTGGACTCTAGGCAAAATATTTCTCAAGAGAACGCGCAAGCTCATCCACACCGGGGCGGTCTCCTGGCTCCGGTGCCCAGCATCTGCTAACGATATTCCACATCCCCTGCGGTAATTGCGTAACCGAGTCTGTTTCATTAAATGGAAGAACACCATTCAATATGCTTGTTTCAATCAAGTGCGGAACTTTATGGAACGCGTACGGTACTGTTCCTGTCAAGAGCTGCGCACATCATTATTTTTTTAAAATAGACGAAGCACAAGAAAACAGAGGATATACCTGATACGCGGTACATCCGAACGCCCAAACGTCCGAAGCCAGAGTAACGGTTCCACTCGCTGGTGTCCTGAGCAGTTCAGGTGCTTTCCAGCGTAAAGTTCCAGCACCTGCAGTGCTCGTCGAGCTTCCGGCAGCTTTACTCAATCCTTCAGTGACTTTGGAAAGACCAAAATCAGTGAGCACAGCTTCGTGGTTGTTGTTGATTAGAACGTTATTCTGTGTAGAATGCTTCAAGTTACTGGAACAAGAATCGCGAGGATAGAGCTCAGAACTTACTGCCTTGAGATCTCCGTGTACTATCGCTGGGTCGAGTGTGTGCAAGTAGAGAAGTCCCTGCAAGACGCCAGATACCTGGAGTTAGTTGTAAGCTTGTTGTTTGAGCAGTGGATACTTTTGACATTTATTACCAGTCTCAATCGACTCTCAATAGATAATCCTGGCCGATCATTCAGATATCGCATCGCATCGCCTAGCTCGTACCATTCCATGACGATCGCTGGATGGTCAGCCATATGATATGACACGCCAAGGAAGCGAGCGATATTAACGTGGGCCAGTCTTTGAAAGACGTGGACTTCTCTGTTCAACCGCTATATAGAAGGTTAATCATGCAGCAGTCGCGGGATAGATAAACTCTGACCTTGGTAGCCTTTTTCTTGTCTCTCTGCCCCGATTCTGTGAAGGCACGGATAACTTTGATACCGACCAAGATATAGAACCACCAATAAGTACACAAGATCGATATCGTAACTTTACCGTGAAGATAAATATTCACCTTGCGTGTTGTGCCAGATTCCCCATTCATGATCGGCAGGTTCAGTTCACCGACGAACACATCGGAAAACCCTCCACTACCAATGGCCAGTTGAGACGTATTCAAAATATGCATCGTCAAGTCGCATACTGAAGCAGCTGTGCTAGCCTGAGGGGAATGGGGGAGTGCATCCAGAGAAACCTTGCCACTGAAAGGACTACCAGGGTGCGTGTCGCAGTTTGGCATGAACAGATAAGTAACGCCACAGAGAATCCAAGCGCCTTCTTGCTGGCATCGTTTTTGGTTTATATATGCATCCCGGACGCTCAGGAACTAATGGCAAACCGGCAACCTCCGGGGAAAATGTTGCATAGTTATGATAACGACCATGAGCGGATAAAATAGTGGGATAGATTGTGTTTAGATCTTGAGCCGTGCTGTACCGCGATCACTACAAAGTCGGAGTCCCTTTTCCTGGTAAAAATCGGAGACAACGGCGTACATCTTCCTACTGTGTACAAAACTAGCTTTAGCATTGAGGACTCGGAAGAGGGCCCCACTTACTTGTATATTCGCCCACTGAGATCGTACCAGCGGCGGTGACCCATGACCTGGCGTCTCTTCTTCCACATGGAGGAACGTGAATGTAATAGGCTCTTGGATACCACTGGCAGATAGCGCCTTGATTGCGGAAACTTGGTGACTATATGAATGAACTCGAAGACTTCTGTGACTAAAACCGCCGAAACAAGTATTTGATTCTGAACAAAATCGGAACTAATATGTACTCCAGACCGAGTCGCAGATCTCGGCAAGCTCCTAGGCTATACTTAAGTTGTCAGCAAGTGCGGGCCATTAAACTGCCCCATTAGCAGGGCCGAAAGTGTTGTATGGCAGTTGCAGACGTCGTGAATTCTGGGTTGAACGGCTGGATACTGTATCATTATCATGACTGTTTGATAACAAAGTTTACCTACATCTAATTCCGAAATAACATATCGCGTGGCGATTGTCCAGCCCGGGAACCTGTGGTAGCAACTGATGACTGACGTTATCTCCGTAAAGAAATCCCCCGGAAGCAAAGTGAGATTTTTAAGAGAGAGGCGGGGAAAGAGAAGAAAAGACACGGCAAGGTGACGCCGCAACTGAAGCACTTCTAGACGCTTTCGAAGCCATTTAAATGAGCGGGAGGTGTCGTGAAGGTGGTGGCCGGTCCAAACCGTGACACCGTACGTGTTATTCGTAGGCCATGTAGTACGCCAGGCGCTCCCTGCTGGTAAGTAACTCCTCGCACGGTCCAGAATATGCCAGTGGGTTACATAAAAGTTATTAAAAGTGCCGAACTTGAACTTGAGCTTGAACTTGAATGCAGGCCTCAGTCCCTGGATGGTCACGCGGTCTTGCCCTGAGAAAAAACATGGGTGTATGGCTGTTATATGGCTGTCGACGTCTCCGAGCGTGGGACTCTACTATTAGAAGACACATGCATATACCTCTTTGTGCTGTGTCAGTGAAAGGGTTTCGAGTTTGACGGAAACGCGGCCCGGGGCTGAGTCCTCGGATAACACCGTCGCCTTTCAGAGGCCGCGTCACAAAGCTCATCAGATAAGGCTATCAGCGATCGTCATGCTGAGTATCATCATGATCTTAGCTCACTCAGAGAAAAATTACTATCATTGACCCAGTAGTGCAAGACGACCCAGTAGTGCAAGATTTGACATTTATGTGCCTCAGTGTTGACCTTTCCCTTCATGGAATTTTTTACATATGGGTATTATATCTATTATACATATTCCAAACTCAGGGCTCAGTACGTCGAGTGTGAGTAGAGCGAGCGAAGAAAAACCTCGTTTTTGCAAGAATCAGAAAGATCACAAACACAGCCAAATTTCGCAGGCATTTGTGACCCCTTTTTGCGTCTCGGTATAACTCTGCTTACCTTCCCTCAAAAATTCAGGAAAAATCATCAATAGAACCTCGAGATAGTATAGTTAAAATAACAGACTTAAAGTGGGAAGAGATCTGAGCGCGTTAAAAAGTTGGGACAGAAGTGCAAGATTCTTGCACTACTGGGTCAATGATAGTAGCTATTCCATGAAAGATAGTGATTCGGATGCCCGGGCCGAATTGTATTCACACTCATTGTCAACTTAATTCAACTGTGGTGCACTTCGAAGGAACATGCGTCGGGAGTTGCCAATCTACTGGGAGCTGATTGAATAAAATTTTCAGGACAGATACAACCTTATCATACGTGTAGTTCTTGGGCATTTCGAGCCCAGCGGGCACATTGGTCTGTCGTCCCTGAAGAATTCAAAATCCAGCGCAGGTTTGATAACATATGTTTTGCATTTTAATTCCAACATAAAAACGACATTCTAAAGTATGAGCCGTAAGAAATGCAGTACGACATAAGAGGTAGAGATATCTAATAGAATGACGACAAAGATTGACGAACATACAAGCATGTAGTAGGTACAAATTGTAAGTATTAACTCTGTGTACCGAGGCTGAAATAGTAGGTATAAAATGCAAGAATTGGGAGCTCTCTTTGTAAAATATGGAAAGTGTAGGGTGGGAGTTTGGGGTGTACGATGGTGGGTGTGTGATACAAAGACAAGAACAATGATAACATGTGGCATACAACAACACCAGAAACTGGAGAAACAATAAAATAGAATAAGTAGAAACGAGAGATCTAGCATCGAGATATTTTTTAAAAAAGAAGGGGAATCCAGGAACTGGGATGCCGTTCCTAAGGCTTCATCATTTGTCGTGTCGGGTGCGAGTCGATAAGGATCGAGAGGGATACCCAGTCTCCGTTACTGGGCGTTTAGAATTCGGTCACGACAGCCCCGAAAAAAAAAAAATCAAACAACCTCCCTCCTCGCAATACTATCAATCCCATCTTGATCAACAAGCCAACCATCCGCATCTTCCTCCTCCTTTTCCAACTCTTCCATCTCCATCTCCATCTCCGTCTCCAGCTCTTCTTCGTCTACCTCCGGATCAGCATCCGGATCGGGGTAGGGGTCGCAAAAATCGTATTCCCCATCTACTTCTTGTTCGTGATGTTCGTGATTTCCCCCTCTGACGTCATCAACACCAACATCCATATCCTTGTCTTCCTCTTTATCTGCCTCCTCGCCTCCACCCCTGCCCATCCACTCATCCCCCCAAAGCTCACTCACCCTCGCACGTTTCCTCGGATCCCTGACAAGCAGCCTCTCCACAATCCTCCTCACGCCCCCACTCTCCACAAGTCTCCTCCCAATCAACCCTTCCTCCTCTTCCTGCCCTTCCTTCTCATCCCCAATTTCACCATCAAACACAGGCCACTCATATTCTCCCTTTGCAATCCTCATTAACCACTGCCTCCTACCCCATGCAGCAGCCCCCGGTCCGCCGACACCCCTATCCCCACCCTCTCCCTTAATCCCCGCCCCAACACCCATTGCACCCTCACCAAAAGGCAACCGCCTACACACAAGCGCATACAACACAACTCCACACGCCCACGCGTCCGTCTCTCTCGCATCATACACTCCTTTCCCCCCAGGCCCCACGGCCCGCCCGCCCATCACCAATTCCGGAGCAGCATATGCCTCACTCCCGCACCGCGTCGATAACAGCGGGCCTTCATATTCTTCTTCTTCCTCTTCCCCCTCATTTTTTATCCGCTCCTCATTGTGCGTATGTGCCTTGTCCTCCTCCTCAGTAGAAGCAGAAACAGACTCACTTCCCCCCCTTCTCATCCTCCGCATCCGCGTGCGTCTCCTCGCCTCTCTATCCCTCTGCTTCTCCTCCTCACTCCTGATATCCACAAACCGCGACAATCCGAAATCAGTTAGTTTTATTAGAGGAGCTGGGGAAGGCGGGAGGTCTTCCAGTGTCGGTGCTTTCGTTGGTGAGAGATTAGAACTCGGACTAGGACTAGAATGAGATTTAGGCGTTTGAGCGAGGGCGGCGAAAATCGGAGTCGTTAGTAAAATATCTATTCAAGCCATCACCACACTCCAATCAACCAAAATGAAAGACAATAGAAAAAAAACACGCACTCTCAAGCTTAACATCTCGATGAACGAGCCCAACACCGTGCATCCATCCAACAGCGCGACAGATTTCAGACCATATGCGCTGGAGGACGCTCTCACGGAGCTGGGACCATGCGGTGTCGGAGTTGACGAGGGCGAGAAGGTCGCCGCCAGGGAGATAGGGAAGGACGAGGACGTGGTGTGTTGGAGTGGAGAGGTGAGTGAGGAGGGGTGTTATATTTGGGTGGGATATGTGCTGGAAGATGGAATGAGAGTAGAGTTTAGGAAAGGGAGGGGGGGATATGTGATTGACAGAGTCAGAGATGATTCACATCGTGAGTGAAGAAAGAGAAAAAAGATGGCACACGACCACGCGTATCATGATCATATCCCCGGCCCTGACCCAAAATGCTATATCAAGCGCTGGCTGCTGGCAGGCCAGACAAACTCTTTTCAGGGACCGGGGGCTTACAAACCCCACGAGGTCGAGCCTTCGAGATAACTATATAGAAAGCCAGCCAAAAAAAGAACTCGTCTTCATCTTCCCCATCCCATCTCATGATAACAATCAAACCCAAAACATATAAAAAAACTCACCCTCAACACCTCGACTTCTCTAACAAAGGCCACCCTCGTACGTTCCTTTTCCCTCTCCCTCTCCTCCCTCTCTCCTTCATCACCACCCATACCAACTTGAACACTAGCGCCTCCTCTCAAAGTCATCTTAACAGCCACCAACCGACCCTTTGCACTCCTTCCCCTCCCACCCGCACTTTTCCTACTACTCGTACTCACATTCCTACTCAACCCACCTCCTTCACGATGATGATGAGGTTCCTCAATCGAGATTGACATTGACACATTCCGATTTCTCGAAAACGAAGATGAAGTCGACGTCGATGAAGCAGACGAAGACCGGGATAAGCTCAACGGGAGCTCTACTCCTCGATGTGCTAATATCACTGCAGCTTCGAAATTCCGATCGCGATCACCACTGATTGATGTCGACGCCGGAACAGGTGTTCCCATCTGCCCATGCCTCTCATCCAAGTACACATTCCTCCCATCAAATTTTTCTCTAGTTCCATTACGACCGCCCCGCACAGATATGGGTTTCGTCCCAGGCACTCGTTTCCGTAATGTACTCAGTGACCCCGCTCTCGAGAGCGATAACGACACCGACGGGACTTTTTGTTTTATCCTTGAAGAGGAAGATGAAGACGACGCTTGTCTGCGGAGATCGCGAAGGCTGCGCCGGGAGCGGAGAGCGAGAGGGACGGGGGAGAGATCGTCTGCGAGCCAGACGCTGGAAAATGCGCCGTGGCCGAGGGGTTGGAGGAGGCGGAGGGTAGTGGAGGCGCTTTGTTGAGGGGGAGATAAGGAGGCTGGGGTGGGTGTTGTAGGGGATGTGGAAATGATGGGGGGTGCTAAGGATGATGAGATGATGTATCCTGGGTGCGGTTCGTCGGGGTTATGGGTGGCGTTTTCTGGTGGTGGCACTGGTGATGGTGGTGGCGCTGGGTGTAGTGTACGTCGCCATACTTGTGAGAGAGACGGCTCGAGGTCATTTGGACGTGGAGTTTGTTGGTTGCTCGTATCGATAACGTGAGTGTTGATAGGATGAGTCAGAGTTGGAGTTGATACGTCGATTACTGGTGGTGGTTGCTTTGAATTGAAAAACGAGGTTGTTTTTGATTGAAGTGGTACTGGAGACGGAGGTCTTGTAGGGAATGGAGAAGAGAAGAAAGCATGAGTTTTGTTTGAAGCGGAATGTGGGGGAGAAGGGAGAGAAGTTACGGAATAATCTGAGAGGGACGAGGTTGTACTTATAAAAGAAAGACGAGAGCTTGTCGATGAAGAGATTGAAGAAGAAGGAGAAGACAACAAGCTTTGCATGGTCGTCGTCGGTGAGAGAGAAACTGCTGTGGTCAGTAACAGCAGTAACTGTCTGTGTTGGTAATTCAAGTCTTCATCACCATCATCATCAAGATCAAGTTACTCTCTCTCCTTGACTCCTGTCGTTACATAACTGCGCCGCAATTCCAGATCTCTCCATTGTCTTGTCAATCGACTTTGAGCTATTTACTACGCGCCCAGTTCGTTTTCAAGACGTTTCATATTATCTACTCGGCTATTTCTCGGCTACTTACTTCCGCCAAGCCTCGGATCCGCAAGCCTGAGGCTACTAAAAATTACGAACGGACGTCGTTTCGCACACACGTTCGTTGAAACGTTGACTTCGGACACAACGCGGTCATATCCTCCAACATACTGCTGACAACATGTCCCGTCAATGTCGGTGAGGGTGCAGTGGTCAAATGCTCAGCCGCATATTTACCGAGTCAAACCTCAATACGCAGAACGTGGTGAAGAAACTGCGACTGCGGCGCTCGTCGAGATGGCCGTAGCATATGTGTTGATGCCTCAGTTGTTCCTTAACGGGTCCGGGCTGCGCCGGGAATTATCCCTTCCTTACCAGGGCTATCCTTCTTCTGTTGTTCCTCATACAGTCTCTCCGATGAATATATCTCGTTCAATCGACGCGGGGAATGCGACGACGTTGCTTTTCCTTTATATGTAGGTGATCGGATATCAAGAACATTTGTACCTGAGTTACACGGTTGTCTACGAGTTCAACCGACTGTCGACGTCGATCAATCTCAACAACGCGGTCTGCCAGTCGATCGATCCTTCGCGTGTCTCGAGAAAATGGCCGGGGACTTTCGAAGTCTGGTGCGGAGATTTACTTAGGAGGACGAGGAATGAGACTAGACTGCCAAGCAATACTACTTAAGGACGACTCGGAGAAAAGACGATCTAGCCTGAGGCTGATCATGATCTAGGCCGCACAGCCACGACTCACTTGATTGCATTGACGACTTGGCAATTCGTGTTCATTGGCCCACCCACACCTCTTCAATCTATTTCAAGTTGTTTCGACTGCAACTGCCACTCAGAGCTCGCCACAACCACAACTGGTAAAACATCTGCATTTCTGGAAAGAAAGGTATTTTACTTATGACCTACCACACGGAGCAACAGAAGCTGCTCGCATAGACATACAAGATTTGGACCAGACGAGCGCTGATAATCTCTGGCGATATTCGCCAACTCTGCGCTGATCAGTCTAGATCTAAGTATCATCAGGACAGCCAAGCCATGCGATATAAGTTTTGAACTAGACCGTACGTATCTAGACCCAGACTAAAATAAGGTTATTTTTCCGGAGTCTCCTCCTTTCTAGGTTAGTTTCACTGAATATCTCGTATTGCCCCTAGGCCAACACCTCACAATTGCCCCTACCGTTGGCTGGCCTCATTTGTCGGTCTCAGTGTCAACTGGGTAAATCTACCTTACGCGACGATGACTTGCAGTCTACTCGAGCATGAGCTTGTTGACTCTCCTATCGAGATGTTCCATATCTCATAGGCGTTTTTCTGCCATAGTTGGCTCCCCAGCCTCCCCTCGCGTACCCTCCAAAGTATTTGTGCTGGCAAGGGTTCGAAACAGGCAAAGTTCTGTATCTAATTGCCGTGTCTTTGGAAATGGGGGACCAGGCGAGTGCCGATGACCTCCGGAAAACTTTCCTGGCCAACTCTCCTCCAACCAGACTGGGTACTGGCGTGGACCACCGAGTCATGCACAGTGGGCCCATTTTACGCACGCCAAATTTGAAGGGTCGCCTTCTGTAAATATGGCCCTAAATATCCCCGGGTAATGCCAAACTATCGTCATCCTTATTCACCTCATCTCATCAAGTACTTCATTTCAAGTACCTCATGCGCATCTCAACGTAATACGTATACGGAGTTATGGTCGTTCTTTCAGGGCCTCCTCCCTATGGTGTATCTGGATATCACGCATCGTCTTCATGCCAGCATCGCACTTTCCTTCCTCGCTGATCACATCTGTCGATCTCAGTGTCCACTGTCCAGACTAATTTTATTTTATGCGAGGAAACTAACACAAGAGAAGATGAGCTTCTCAATTTTCGAATTCCCACGTTGCAATCTGTTATTGAGCTACGGCCCGGGTTATAATGATAAAACAGTCAAGTTGCTTTCTTGCTGTGCGGGAAACGGATGGGTATACTCTCCTAGCGCTTATCGTCCCTTCGCACTCTTCATGTCGCATTATGGTATGAGAGCCAGCTGTCGTAGAAGTAGATATGCTCCAATCAATAAGATTGCTAATTTAACTTAGCTGCCTTTTTAGGGATGTCTAAATGTCGAGTCATCTTGCCACCCGTATAATAATTGCCTAGCATTGTTACCATAGCTTGATGCGAGCCTGACTCGTCGATGCCTGCTAGCCTGCTGCCTGACATTCTGGGATTTCGTTGTTGCGTACGACTCCCTGATCCGAGTCACACTACGTAGGATAAGACTCCTCCAGTAACGGTCCGCAAGCCAAGTTTCCGAAGGGGATATTGGACGCCGATCCCCATTGTTAAAAAACATGTCATTTTCATTTCATTTCCATATGAGGAAGGAAAGGAAGTCGAGCTGAACGCATGGACTCTGAGTCAGTACAGCTATTAGGACACATTTTATTTTGGCATGTAGACCACAATCTACCGTCCGTTCATATCTCTTTTCGCGGTGAACGAGGTCCAGCAACGATAATTACCATGGCCAGCGTAATCTGGCAATGCTCAATGAGCTCGAGTTCAAACTAAGCGATGCGTAGTAGGCGCCAGACGTTTGTTGTTGCCATGGCGACGCCAGTACTACATACTAGGCCAAATATAAATATAGCACCTCCGTAACGGCTCATTACTCGTTCTTTCATCCATGTATGGTGGATCTTGTTCTCATCCTTGTCAATCACGGCCTTCAAAGTTCTTGTATTTTTTTGGCTTAAGCACGCACATTGTTTGGAACATGTTAGCATCTTTCAAGTTGTCGCCTGAAGCAGACCACAACTTTACTGGTGGTCTAAGTACGTTGCAATCTTCCCATTCGGTGTTCATTAACCTGACATTGGACTGCGCATTAGATGTCAATCCTCTCGCAGTTGCAGAATAGTGAGCCTAACTTGGCACATTCCGTCCGAGGGTTCTTCAGAGACGATCGTCTGTATCGGTATATGGATGTCTACCCTCTCAAAGGTTTATGCCAGGGAAGCCTCATCCATTCCAATCACCATGCCAACCGCATTCCTCCCGTTCACAGGCTCCCGGTCGAGCTTTTGGCGGAAATTTTTAGGCATTATCTACAGATTGTGGATCATTCTCAACCCTCCCTTTCACTATGCATTCGACCATATTCACAAGTGACCCCATTTCATCTTGGACAAGTCTGTTATTATTGGAGGAGCATTGTTCTCATGATGGGGGATCTATGGCAATCAATCTTCATTGGCGCACCGAAAATCAATCATATTCCTCTTATCCGGCTCTGGCTGAGTCTCGCCGGAGAGCGCCCACTCCACATTTCATTCATCCAGTCCCGTCGCCCTAGTGGCTCAGAACTTCAAGCTACTGACCAAATATTATCAATACTTGTTGACCGCTTGCATCTCTGGGAAGTGATAGACTTTGACTTTTCAGTTGGACCCCATCAGGCATTGTTGAACCTACCTTATGGAAACGCAGTGTCTTTACAGGCCGCTCGCATAGATGTAAGGTCTTGGGATCATGGAAGCGCCGATAATTTGTGGCGTGCTCTTCATTCGTCACCAATGCTTTGCCGACCCAATTGGGTTGGACGCTATAGACACCAGCCGCCAAGCCACGCGCCCTGGGCACAGCTTACACATATCATCTTGGACGGGTATCTCCCTGTGGATGTGGTTCTGACCACACTCCAGTTTTGCCGGAGTATTGTCAGTCTTGCCTTGTGTAACCTCGTGGCCCCAACAATATCCTTTGACTCCCCATTTGTTCTCCCGGAACTCCGTACCATGAACATACGAACAAGCACTGAACTGGGCCCATTATTTCATAACCTTGTCGTCCCAAGTTTGCTGGTTTTAGATATCACCCATTGTCTCTTGCCGAGTATTCGACGATCAGCTCAGTCCCTCACCGACCTGATCTGCCGATCTTCGTGCCAACTACGCGAAATGACCTTGTCCGATAGCGAAATCCCAGAGGATCACCTAATTGGCTATCTTCATTCTCCCTCATTGCAATCGCTTGTCACGCTCCGACTTTTCAGGCAGGTGACCGATAAAACAATAGTGCAGTTTAAAAATCAAGAGGGGGAAAAACAGATTCTGCCTCAGCTACGGGCGATATCATTGGCATGTTGTACTTCCGACGGAGTGATCTCTGACATGGTGGCGTCACGCTTGCCGTCTCTTCAAACCATCGACATCTCCTTGCATTGTGCCGATCATTCCTATACCAAAGATCAAAAGATGTTGGGTAATATGCAAAGAGATGGGTTAAACATCCGTGTCAGCGTGCTGTGAACATTAAAAGGGACGGAGTTGGGCCAGAATAGCAGATGTATGGTAATTAATATTCACTGCCGCCGCGTTTAGTTAGAATGTATATTGAATCGTAGCCTGTAGGAAATATTATCTGGAATTACTTCGCAGCAACTCGGTGCACTAGAATGTCGCCATCAAATTTTCGATGAAGTTGCTCCGAACTATCACTGCATTGCATAAGGATCAGATCCGAAAGACGCTGGTTAAGCATTCCTAGTAGCTTAACATGGCTGAGATGGGGCCACGGAAGACAGAGCTTGTCCAGTCCGTGGAGAGCGACGTCCGAACTAAGTTCAAGATTAATGCTTTGGAGCTGAGTCATCTTCAAGGTGTTGAATAGTTTATCCAGAGGAACAGAGGACTTGATCGACAAAGAAGCGAATTGAGAAACCTCCTTGTCATAGAAATTATGTTTCATCAACGATGGGAAGTGCCCGATAGATTGAGCCGAAAAGTCAACCAGGTTTTCGCACTGGGATAAGATCTGGATGCAATCCTCCAGTGACAGCCCGCAGGCCAAGTTCAACGTGCGAAGAGAATTGAACGGGATATTGGATGCCGATCTCCACTGTGAAAACAGCTCGGAGATGTCATTCCCATTCCATACGAGGTGTTGAAGGGTCGAGGTTCCAGTGGGAGCAAGGAGAAGCTGCGAAAGCTTTACGGAGGGAGTGGAGCTAGCATGGTTAACGTCTTTTGGCATGTAGACCGCTAGACACTCTAGATGTTCTTTCATGTGATTGATTACACCTTGGGTGATACGACCCGCCGATGATACGTTCCCCTTGAACTCGACCAGAAGAGTAACCGACGACCGATCGTTGATAGCCTTCTTGCTGAGGTCAGAAAGAGCTGTCGCAAGGTGATCTTCAACCTCAACGCTTCCGTCAGTGATTGTCAGGGTTGCACCAAATCCTCGAACGATGACGGGTACATCTTGACGGTCTGCCAGTTCGTCTGCCACTGGTGGGATGATATTTCGATCTCGAGGGCTTTCGAGCTCCGTTAGCTTCGGTACCAAAGCTGGGAGTATTGGCATGTGCCGGATGACGTCTGGCGAAACGAGCTGATCATGATCATTATCCACAAATTCAGATTGGATATCATCGTGAATTGTAAGAGGTGATGATGATGCCAACAGACTTTGGGCGAGGGCTACTGGTTCCGAGTGGCTGAATATGGATCCTTTGAACAATAGCGAACTCTGGGGGGAACTGACGGACAGAGGGTAATTAAGAAGTTCGTTCTGGTTTTCTGTGTCTAGAGGTGAAGCATGAAACGCGACGATCGGCATCGCATTGCGCCGATATTGGCGTAACAAATCCAGGACACCGCTAAAAGACGAGGATTGATGGGAGATATTGGACCTGCTGCTCAAACCGCGAAGTGTCGGTCTTCGATACATGACACTAATAGGCAAGCGCGGCTTCATCGTGCTAGCTAAAAGCGCAGCTCCGAAGATAGCACCGCATGCAACTCCGAGGCCCAGTGGTTGGGAGAGAGATGAACCGAATCTATAGAACGCCGACATCTAGTAAAAGCATTGTCAGATGGGTGCACCTGCGATAAGTAAGAAAAAAATGCACTGTAGTATGTTTTGGATGATTCAAAGATCTAATTTCTTGGCTCTTCTTGAAAAAAATCGAGTATCTTGGTTTGACATCATCACCGTAGTTGAGAATGGTTTAAGTAGGAGGAAATGTTGGATAGCCAAGTTGTCAAGGCGTCAATGTTCAATAGCTATTTCCATGGTGCGCAACAATCGGTTTGATGTCAGTGTAAGACAATGTAAGTGGGAGGATTTACGTCTATCGCGACATAGGCTATTTATTGTTGACCGTTGCGAATCTTCAACACACAATTGAACTTATTATTGGAGGGCGCCGGCAAATATCATGGTCACCTGCCAGTCCTGCTTCAAATGTATGATGTATGACAATTGTCAGGTGTCGGGTTGGAGGCATAGCATCGGGTGACTCCGATATTCAAGTTTTGGATAATGCGCACAGTGGGCCGGCTGCAGCTGCCACGGCCTTCAAGTTCAAGAAGTTCAAGTTGTTAGTACAATAAATGTCAATAATCATCATAATAACACTGTTGTGTGTCCAAGTTTGGTCGAGTCTTTGAATTTAAACCTCTTCTAATTGAAGCAGTGAGTCTACGGTTCCAGGTTGCAAATCCGCAAAACCCAGTAGAGCTTACGTCTAATCGACGCTTGAGCACCAGCTGAGCGAACAGAGTTTGAGAAAGTCGTCGACTTGTGGAGGAAAGATTTGGGCACCAGGAACGCAGTGCCAGTGGGATACATATTTGACTATGGCCACGACGCTTCCAATTCTACTGCCTGACAAGGCTATTCCTCGTTCTCCTAGCATGGTCAATTTGGAATGGAAACCAACAAAGTACCTGTCAGCACCCCAACCTCCACCTACAGACGAAGGGAAAATTCAAGATATTGATGCTCGGCAAATGTTGGATGGAAAGCTGATAAAGAAGACGAGGCCGCGGCGGACGGTGGATTATAATGGAGGGATGGGACGGTGGGCGCTGGTACGTCTCGTAATTGTGGATTTACAACTTGCAAAGTTATCAGTCTGCCATGGCAGATGCGAAAACTACGGCCCAACCCGTCGTATGTACCTTGTTTAAGGCCTAGCCCACCTTACATTATCGATGTAGGCAGATTAATTATACCCGTCATGAAACCACCTTTTGGCTCAAATGAAGAGTTTAGCTTCTACCCCCAAAAGGATACCCAGATAATTCCTCAACGTCCCTGTGTACGAAATTCGTGCATACATCAACGAACAAAATACGATGTCCAGTCAATGTCGTCACGGTCGGTCATTCATTTATCACCATCTCTTTCAGTGATACCAACTTTCTACGGTGAACACAGTGGACGCCAGAAGGGCGACGAGTACTTACTGGCTCGACCAGCGGCGAATTCACGCTTTGGAACGGGTTAACCTTCAACTTCGAAACTATTCTCCAAGCACACGACAGCGCCATCTGTACGTTTGCATTTACACACTCCGGGGCGTACCTCGCCTCCGCCGACAAGAGTGGGATCATCAAGTACTTTGAGCCCAACATGAACAACTTGACGGCATGGCAGGGGTCGAGCTCTCGTGAAGCCATACGAGGACTAAGTTTTAGTCCAGACGACCAGAGATTTGCTACTGCGAGCGACGATTCTAGTGTGCGAATATGGTCGTTCGAGGGAAGTCGAGTGGAAAGTGTACTTACGGGTGAACATTGACTGCCCTCCACTTTGATTTTCACTTTTGCTCACCTATGACTTTAGGACATGGCTGGGACGTGAAATGCGTGCAATGGCATCCTACGAAAGGACTTTTAGTGTCAGGAAGCAAAGACAACCAAATCAAATTCTGGGATCCTCGAACAGGGACAGTACTGTCGACGCTGTACGCAATTATGTTTTCGCATACACTAGCAACAAGCCTGAGTTTGATTTGCTACAGACATCAACACAAAAACACCATTCAAGCCCTTTCCTGGTCCCCTAACGGCAACATGGTCGCCTCTGCCTCGCGGGACCAAACCGTCCGCGTATTCGATATTCGCGCAATGAAGGAATACCGCGTCCTCAAAGGCCACAAGAAAGAAGTTTGCTGTACGTCCCCCATAATCCCACCGCAAGCACCTGCCTAACATGACCACTTACTTTTTCTGCCCCAGCTGTAACATGGCATCCTGTGCACCCTCTACTTGTCTCTGGTGGCTCCGAAGGTGCCATCCTGCACTGGGACCTCGCCACGCCCGAGCCTTCCTTCGCACAGCCCGTCTCCCCACCTCGAGCCACCCTTTCGCAAGCCCACGATTCCAACGTCTGGTCTCTCGCATTTCACCCGCTGGGGCACCTCCTTGTGAGCGCGTCAAACGACCACACCACCCGGTTCTGGTCGCGCGAGCGTCCTGGAGATGTGTCGTCCGTATTCTCCGGTGGTGGAGAGAAGCCGCCCGATGTGACGGATATGAGCGGCCAGGATGAGGACGACGAGTCTATGGTACCTG